>OX422216.1:445951977-446156977 GCA_949130495.1 Sambucus nigra
AACACCTCATATCATATCCCTATCCCCCAGTAATCGTTCAAGATAACTTTACCACATCATAAGAAGGCTTCTTGTTGATTCATACTTGCAAAGAATTTTGTCTACTGCTAATATTGTGTAACAAGGTTTCACGGTTGAAGAAGAAGATGAGGTTGATCGCTGAATACCGAGGGTAAACTGCTACTTGTTGACGGCTCTTGAGGTTAGTTGTATCTATTGAAGTTTTGAAAACTCTGCACCTCTAACTTAGTGTAGCTAAATATTTTATAAGTCGATTGTTTTCAAAAATCTCAATAGTGTTGAATTAAAAAGGTTTTGTCCTTCATAGGTATTTTCCCTCATCTCGTGGTTATTTCTATGCTTGGTTTCGAAATAAAAATTAAAATTCATCACGTATGCACACTAAAATTAATTGAAGATAAAATTTGATTAAAAAAAGTAAATTGTGTGTGTGGAATTTAAATATATAAATTGGTCCATTAGATCATGTGCACTCTCAAATTGGTATAGATCAGGTTACACCCAATTATCGTGTGATCCTTTTTCGCAAAAAAATTATATCAATTTTTTAAAAAAATTAATGATTTTTAAAAATGTCAGATTTAGTGGATAATATGTATAGTCAAATGCCCATTTTTTATGATTCAAACTATGCATATTGGAAAGCTAGGATGAGGTCAACCTTAAAAGTTATTGATGAAGGTGTTTGTTTGCTTTGTGAAAGAGGGTGGACACCACCCACTCTGGCTATTGACAATGTCGTCAGCCTTAAACATGTCTCTTCTTCGACAGAGGATGACTTTAAATGGAGCAACTTTAACTCGCGTAATCTAAGTGCCATCTTGGCAGCCGTCATCCCTGACGAGTTTCATCGCGTTATGACGTTCACCGCGCCTAATAAAGCTTGGGACACCCTCCATATCACTCACGAGAGAACTAATGCTGTTATAGCTTCTAAGCTACAAAATCTCACCACAAAATTTAAAACTATCACTATACTCAAGTCCGAATATTTTGATGAGTTTTACGTACGTCTGTCTGATATAGTTAACTCGAGTTCAATTTAGATAAAAAGTCCATGAGATGCTCATTGTTAAGAAAATTTTAAGAACGCTCCCTGCCCACTTTATTCCTAAGGTCACCGTGCTTAATTCACTAGGGATCCTCTATACTCTTAGGTTAGAAGAACTTATATGAGATATTCAAACATATGAGATTGATATGTTCCCTAAATATGTTAAATCTAAGGAAATAGGAATTTCTTTGAAAACTCAAACTAAGAAAAAGAATAAAGAAAAAAAATTTGATTCTGAGTCCGAGTTTGATTTTGAGTTAGATGACTTCGCCTTTTTTGCAAAACAATTCTCAAATTTTCCAAAGAAAATTCTTCTAAAGAAAAGACTTTTGAGAAAAATAAAAATATGAATGAGGGCAAGAGTAGTTATGAGAAAGAGGAAGAGATAAGTTGCTAAGAATGTGAGGGAAAAGGGAACAAGGTACATGAGTGTCCCACTAGGCTTAAGAGACAAGGTAAGAAAGTTGCAAATAAGGCCACTCTTAGCAATAGTGAAGTATAGTCGATAGATTTAAGGGAAGAATCGCCACATGAACCATTCATTGCATTCATGGCTAGTCACATTAGCACTTATAGTTTGTCCCATGTCAATGAGGACATATCTAAATGTGAAGCCTCGTTGATGTTTCGTTTCATTCGGGAGAGAGTGAGAGTAAGGATGAGAATTTGAGTGGGGGATAATGTGGACTCCAAAAAGCATATAGTGATCTTCACACGGAGACTTTAAAAACAAAATATCTTAATAAATATTTATCTCTTAGGGTGTAATATTTGGAGAAGGGGGTGAAAATATTGAGTGAGTCTGAGGCAATGGTGAGTCAACTCGAGAAGGTAAAGATTCTTTATGTGAGTAGTTGATTGTTTTAGTTACAAAAAAGACCTATTTGACCAACACCATTGCTATTCTTACGAGAGATCTTCAATCGTCATTGGAGAATCGTGAGAAACTTGAAGCCCGTGTATCCCAACTCGAGAGTGATCTCGAACGTGCCTGGGAAATCAAGGTCACTTTAGAGGACACCTCTAAGGAGGTTAAAAAGATGTTTCTCGATCCCGCGTTAGGTAATGTTGAGAGGAAAGGAATACGTTATGATGGTACATCCACTTCTAAAACCGCACCCGATCTGGTTCCCGAGTTTTTGATGGATCTTTATGGACCTCAACTTAACCCACCAAGGCGACCTAACCCACCTAAGAGAGAACGGCTTAGACGTTTTGAGAAAGGTGGACCAAAGACCATTTATGTTTGTATCAATTGCAAATAAAGAGGCTACATTAAAGAGTTATGTTTTAAGCTAGTGACAGTGTCCCATAGGTATGTTCTCTAGTATGCTCCCACACGAGTTCTTACATATGTGCACGCACTCCCACACATGTTAGTTCGTATGCTCCCGCACATAACCATAGAGATTTTGAGATTTTTTAGGAGCAAGTAGAGTTTTTAGTCAAAACTTCATAGTGTTTGATGGAGAAATTTCATAAGATGTCATATCCTTTTGAGAACTACTTCAGGCTAATGATTGAGGTTGAGACTTGGTTCTAGAATAGGTTGCTTATCATGTTCATATCTTACATCCCTATCCATAGATTATACTATCATTGTATTTGTATATTTTTTCGTTTAATATATTTTTTGAAAAGTCCAAAAAGAGTTTTGCTTTTCTGAAATATTTTGAAAACTACAAAAATATTTTCGATTTTAAGAAAAAGGTTAAGAAGGCAAAAAGATTTTATTTTGATAAATTTTTTTAAAAAGACAAAACTAGTTTTGTATTTTTTTTATCACCATATATGGATGAACATTTAAGACGCCCGGACCACCCATTCATTCCATATTTTCACGTGACTTTTTCGTAGTGGTTTGACACATGATGTTGTTTCATTAGTGTGATTTACAATTTGTGGAGTCATTACGACGATCTTTGATGATTAATTTCTACATGTTTGACTCTCTGTCTCCTTTATGGCACACGTGCATGAATGTATTTTTACATTTCACTTAATTATCATTTGTCGAATTCGATGTTCTCACCTTAATTTTTCTATATAAGAACCAGAAGTAAAAAGAGGTAAAGTTGTGCATGTAAGAATCATTGACCATATTTATGTTTGTGACATATGTTAAGCAATGGAAAGGGTCTACTGACGCGACTCAGAATGTGTCTCTAACACGTGTAAATATGGTTCAAGTGTAAACAGTTCGCTCAAATAATAATTCGGTAAATCGGGTATCGAACACAGGGACTAAGATGATCAATCGTAACGACTACTAAGTAAGATGATTAACCCTAATGAGTGACTCACAAAAGAGAAAAGGAAAAGATGATTATGATGGGAATATTTGTAGTACTTCTAACAAAAGAAATTAAATCCTATCTAAATTAACTACGCATGTAAAACTAAAGATTGACTGATTAATTAATATGAAAGAAAGATAAAGTTGGAATACAATCCCCTAACCCCTAGTAATCTCATCAGATACAAAACTAGTCGAAAATTAAACACTTAATCGAAACGAATACTGTATTTATTTTAAGCATTACATATATGAAGGAATTAACCGGCACAATACGTAATTAAGAATAAAAATAAAGTGCGTGACAAGATTTTTAACACGTGTGTCACATTCTTAAACACTCTGATTACCTGGGGAAAATGGAATTAAAAGTTGTATAATGCTTATATTAACAAAATACCACATTTTCAACTATTTGTTTAATTCAGGAACATGTTTTATATCGATGCAAAATACTTAGGGTTGGGTTTATGTATCTCCACCCTTGGAAACCTATACAAACATAGTATTGCTAATTAAAGACATAATTTCTACGTTGCATGTGAATCTATTCATCATTAATGTGTAACTAAGCACGCAAGAGTGAATTCCAAATTATAAACGATGCAAGAAACCAAGAAAAATAACTAATAGCAAAGGTCAAAGGAGAAAAGACAAACTAGATAGACTATTGCTTGAAAAAGATCAACAAATCATAAACTTGATGCAATATTAAACCTCTTACGTTCTTGCCTCCTTCTCTCCCTCTAAAACTAGGTTAAACTAATGTTAGATATGTCTAATGTTAAGTTACAACTCAATGAAGTAGTTTTTGCAAGATTCCTAAACCCATACAATTCCACGGGAAAAATTAGAATAATTAAAATTTTGTGCTTAGGTTAACCGAACCGATTCCCATGGAATCCGAACCATTCTTACCTTCCAGACAATATCCCAGACATCATCTCCCAAGGTTCCTTGTATGAAGGCAACCATTCTTACCTTCCAGTAAGCAAAGTTGTTTCCATCAAAGAGAGGGGGTCTGGTCAAGTTTCCAAATCTTTCGTTTTTCTCGTCCATTGTTTTGATTTCAAGAAAACAATTTCAGAAACACAAGATCTTTTAAAAAATATTTCCAAAGGTCTGATACCAATTGAAAAACTGTTACTAAAGTCGTTTAATATAAGATTAAACTATTTAAGTAACTCCGAACTGTTTTTTGAGGAAACTCTTTTCTTTGAATCAAATCAGTTTTAATCACAAGATGTGTTTAATAAAACATGCAAGAGATCAGTTCAAAATTTGTTAAAAAGTTTTAAAAACAAAACTGAAATAGTTTAAATCAGCACACCAGCAAGAATGAGATGAGGAGATGAAGAAAGATTAAAGACAAGAGATTTTTATCGTGGTAAAACCTCACCTAACTGAGGAAACATCCACGATGACTTCTAAGTCACAAACCAAAAATCCACTAAAACAAAATATATCAGTTACAAACTATATAACACACATGCACACAAATCATACCTATACAAGTTTAGGAATGTACCCACCGGTGTCCTTCTAACTTTTCTGCAGTTCTGATTGTTTATGTGGCTCTCTGAGTTTGTTAAATTCCACTTTGTTCTAGTCTTTACGTCGATTCTTGTTTTAAGATCTTATTACCAACACTTTCAGTGTTGTAGTGTGTAAGTGTTTGTGATGGTTCTCTAACACATGCATGCACACACACTCATGCTTATTTATACAAATAGTCCTATTAAATTACATAACAAATCTATATGGTGTGATTTTCAGTTTCTCTCTTCTCGGAAAACTAAAACCTTATTTGACCTTTAAAATGATCTCGAAATCCACGGCTATCTTGCTCTGAAGAAGATTCAAGATCTTAATCAATTTCAGGGGATTAAAAATACTTTTGAAATTGAAAACCGCCAAGTGTGATTCCAACTAGGTCAAAGGTCTTGTTTCAAAAGAACTAGAAATAGAAAATGATTTTGTTGATTTTGAAGATGAAAACATTTACAAAAAATAATCAACAAAAGAATTCTCAAGACGAGAAACTAAGAATGCAGATGTAAGTGTAATATAACATAAAATGACCAGATCTATAATTTCTATGAAACAGAAATACAGATCTAAGCTAATGTTTAAGTTGGACACTAGATCTTAAAACGAAGAGGTTAAACCACGAAACAGCTTTAAAACCAACACTCAAAAACTCTCAAACACTCATGGATGGTGTTTGGTGTAAATTGGTTTTTGGAAAAAGGGTTAGGGTTTGAAACTGTTTGGACGAATTAGGGTTTCTATTCTCTCTATGGTTTCTCTCTCTTTTCTCTCTCTTCTCTTTCTTCTCTCTTCTCACTCGAATTAAACGAAGTGGAAAAATTCTCTCAATGGCTGAGGGTTAGCCTCCTTATATAGTGGGCTAAGAAGGATCGAGAAGCCTGAGATGAATCTAAAGGCTGAGATTTAGTCTTGGCCTTTTGACTTCCATCCAACGGTTTAAGAGAAGCGGTAAGTTAAATACTTTCTGATTGGCTTAGGGATGATCACAGGGATTGGGATTGGGATTGGACGCATGCAGGTCGTTGATAAAATTAATCCAAGGGCTGGCAATAAACAGTGGTTTTATCTCTTAAAAGAAACACAAATCCAAGTGGTAGTGTAGCGACAAGTGTAGGGCTGATATCGAACCTCACACGCGTGTCTAAAGTAATTACACAGCTTCCCTTACAGTCTCAAGCACTTTCGGTTTCTACCCAAGTGACCTTCCAGGCATAAAACCATAAAACCAGTATTTACAAAATCACCCCAAAACCTTTTAATTCCAATTTTAATTATGAAAAAATTCTTTTAAAATTCATTAAAAATTCCAAAAAAATCATTAAAAATATTTTTAAGGGAAATTAATACACACACATAATCAAATTATGAAATATATGACCCATGTATGCAGTCCTAATGTGTGTGAGTGTTTATGAATATACCTTTGATCAATCAAACAAGAGGAATGAATTGTATAGAAGTGTTTGAGGCGCTTTGGTATCTAGGGGAGGAACTCAATTTTGTCACTATTTCTAAACTAGATGAGAACTTATACAATGTAGACTCAAGTGAGTCAAGAGTATAAGGTGCTTCATGGGTTTTTTGGGTTATCAAATGAAAATAAAAAAATTATTAGCCTCAAAATAGCTAGCAACGGGGTAATTTTCAATTAATTTTTATGACAAATAATTTTGGGTAACAAACAATGGCCTAACTTCATTTATCCGATTTGCTCATTATTTTAACATATGCATCTCGAGATTAATTTAATTTAGAGATAGTTTAGTGCTTTTTCAATGCCACATCTCACTCCCTTCCCATAACCGATCAAAACAAAAAACTTTGATATCTTCAACGACTTATTTAATTACTAAATTGAACTTTGAGTCAACCATTAACTCGGATTGATTTAATTACTCATAAAAAGTGATAGGCCCAAAATCTCACCGGGTTAATAATATCCACACTTATTCGTCAATTTCTGTCTTTGGTTAATTTTGACTTTGTGCCTTTAGTTTTTACAAATTGAGACTTCAAACAAAAAATTTAGTGATATTTTTGAAAATTTTAAATTCCAATTTTTATTTATTTTGAAGAAAAAAATATTTTTGACATTTTTCGAAAATTTTCAATTTTTTTTGTGCATTTTGAAATTTGTAAGATTTTTATAAGATGCACGTGTACCCCCCTCCCCTCCCCCCCCCCCCCCCCCCCCCCCAACTTACACTTTTGCATTGACCCCAGTGAAAATGACTAAAATCTAAAAGAAAAGAAGAGTGCGGAATAAAAAACAACAAATATCAAAAAGCACAATTTTGATTTCCACTACAATTTATTACAATGCGATAAAAGATAAATTACATAGTTTTTGCAATGGAGAAACAATAAAGCATAAAATAACTACATAAAGAAGGAGCAACAAAAACATCACAACACAAGAACTAATGCGAGGGGTCAGTGGTGTCAGATCTCGGGTGAAAGGGAGGGATATAGGGAAATGTGAATGAATTTGGTGGGGAAAAGCAAAAAGAGGGAGAGAATCTGGAGAAGGTCATCCGAACCGGTTTGGGGGTGAAAACGAACCGGTTCGTGGATGCAAACGAATCGATTCGCCTAAAAATCAATTTGGCCTGCGGTTCGGCCAATGTGTTATGTCCCAGACTGCTTTTTCTTCATGTTTCTCCTATTCCAACTATTTACACCCCATAGCTCTCCTATCTAATGTATCTCTTACCTCCCAAAATAACTCGGGACCCCAAGACACCTCAACCTCGCTCTCGTAACGCGTGTATGTTCTCCCTTACATGAAAATCTAATGTGGTGCTCCAAAGTTTCCTAAAACATGGCTTCTACGAACCTCTAAACTACCCTAAGACTAACTATGCGCACTAGTATACAACAAAAATCACCCCATACATGTCAAGGGTGCGACGACCTCTCTCTTTCTCCTAAAACTCACCAAACCCCCAAAATGGGGTCCGATACTATCCTCGTCTCCATCTTGCCAACATTATAAATCAAAAGTCGTAACAACTAGGAATCATACCCATAGGTAGGTTGGACACCTCGAGGTAAGACAGTCAATGGGTTGAGTTTGGGACCATACCCTATTTTCTAAACCCGGGTCTGAGCATTTTTATGAAACTCATTACTTGATTATCGGATTGCTCAATTACTCGCTAATTAAATGGGTCGGATATGGATATTGGTAGACCCGATCCGTTAAGGACCCGACTTAAAATCTCTCTCTCTCTCTCTCTCTCTCTCTCTCTATATATATATATATATATATATATATATATATACATATTTTTTGTTTAAATTGGATTTTTTTTGTCCATTTTTTAGTTTCAGCTATTCAGGTCGGGTATCAGGGTGGGTTCTTGGGTCATTAACAGGTCCGAGTCTGGACAGATTTTTTAAACCCGATGGATAATTGGGTGAGACTCGATTCGCTAAAATAATTCCAGGATCGGATATAGATATAGGTAGACCCGACCCGTTTGCAGGCTACCTCGAGGCACGTGATGAATGAGGTGAGATAAATCATCGTGATGCCCAATCAAATTACAGCATAATTGTCTTGACTTGGAGATAATTTCTCGATGAAAATTGGAAGGACATGTTAAACCTAGATTCCCCTTAAACTCAAGATTGCATGGATTGGGCTCTAAATAGGAAGAAACACTAGTCATTTTCTCGATTTCATTCGAGAACACAAGTTGCATAAGTGGATCGTCACAAAGAAGGAATTGATCTATTTTATCTTTCCAGTCTCTCTCTTCAACGTGACTAAACGAGTCCAACAGCAGCTGGACTTCAGCATTGAGGCTCTCATCCATAGTTTTGAATTATTTCTTATAGTCTTCTTGTCTTGTGTCTCCTAACATCCCTCTTGGCTCAACCTTAGAATACTCTCTCTTACTATCATCAAACCTCTCTCTCTCGCTCACATCCACGTGCTGTCTTTCGATGTCAATATTAAACACGCCCCCTCTACCTCTCTCTCAACGTTAAAATTATTGCTCTCACTTGATGTAACAATACATACCCCTAATAGATCTCTCGTGTGATTCCTCTTAATGTTCTCGTGTGTTGTCTCTTTCATAAGATCCATCTCTTGAAATTCTCCCTCATCACCATCGTGCTTGGTGACATTGAAGATATTTGTCTCGAGTGTCATATTCCCGAATGTGAGTTGCATTTTGACCAATATGTGTATTAATCAAAGCATTAGCCGTAGCTAAGAATGGGCGATCAAGGATCACAAAAACATGATGGCTCTAGGGAGAAGAGGGCTCCGTGTCCTAAATGAAAAAATCTTCCAGGAAGTAGAAAGTGTCAACTTGGATGATCATGTCCTTAACAATCGCCAGAAGTATCTTAACGAAACGATTGGCAAGTTAGAGAGTATTTTTTGTGGGCTTAAGGTCCCCCCAAATCGAGATGTCTATAGATGGAGTAAGGGAGAATATTAACACTCTCCCTTATATCTAATAGCGCTCTCTCAATTTTTCTCTCTCTAATGGTGCATGAAATGGTGGGTGCACTCGGATCTTTATACTTTGGCGAAAGATCATTCAAAAGTACCAACTTACATTATGTGCTAGAAATACTTTCTTCTTTATCTTTAGCCTATGTTTCACCATCAGCAAGTCCTTAAGGAACTTTCATAAGTCCTTAAGGACCAACCATTGAGCGTAAGGAGCAGCATTAGGGGGTTTCACTACCACCTTAGGCCTAATTGTGTCCTCTTTATCATTCTCCTCCAAGGGGACATCTTTAGACTCTTTTGTGATGGGCAAAACCTCCTTGTTGTCATTCTCGTCTTGTGGGGGAGGTGGCAAGTCAACAACCCTCCCACTACATAGAGTGGTAACCATTTGACATTGTTCTTTTTTCTTGTCGGTATTAGAGCTAACATAATTTTGATGTTGGGGAGGTCTTTGGCCTTGGGCGGGAAAATTTTCCTTCTCTTAGACACTTAGGGAAGATTGCAACTTAGAAAATGACGCCTTAAAGTCGGTATAATTTTGAGCATTTTGAGTGTTAATCACTGCTGAGTTTGAATGAATTGATTTAAAGCATCCTGGAGACTTTTTTGTTGTGGGGTAATATAAGGCACAGAAGGTGGTGCTTGTATGGGTGGAGCTTGTTGGAAAGGTGGTAGTGGGTTTTAGGCAACAAGTGATTTTAGATTCAACACAACGTTTGGTTTCCCGTAACTAAAACTCGAATGGTTCCGCCAAAAAAGGTCATAAGAATTACCATGTGGGGCATTGAAATTACCCTTAAAAGCTCCTACCGCTTCCACTTTCTCTTGAAGCATCACTTTGTAGGCGATTATTGTCGGGCATTCCTTTGTTGAATGTACCGCCTCATATATAACACACACCTTCTATTTTAATGCTCGAGTGAAGTTGGATGTGTCTCTCCCCCTAGTCTCGACTACGTCCTCTAGCATCTTTACTAGTTGATTAATTTAAAGTTTTAGTTTAGCTTCCTTATCCAATTGATATAGTCCAAAAGCGAAAGGATCCGTGGACATTTGTCTAGGCTTGGGTTGGGTACTTGGGTCCGATGGGTTCCACACTTGAGTAGTCTCAATATTTTACTTAAAGTGGGCCTCCATATCGTTCGTGTTTAACCCTAAGAACTCTCCCCTCGTACATGGTCTCAACGAGTTGTTTGAAAGTTAAGCTTATCCCATGATGGAAGTAGGAGATGAGTCTCCACTTCTAAAAACCGTGGTGTGGGCACATGTTGACTAACTCATTGAAATTATCCCAACATCTATCAAAGGGATCACTCTCATTTTGTATAAATGTTTGAATTTTTGATGCGCGGGAAATAACTTTTAGAGAAATTTGGTCTGCATATCCCTCTAAGTGGCTATCGAGTTCAGTGCTAGTGACCAAAGCTATGTCTTAGCCTTATCCTTTAGGGAGAAGGGGAAAAGCTTGAGATGCACTACATCTTGAGTCAATGCTAGGTCCATGAAAATCTCGTACACCTCCTCAAACTCTCAAATGTGAAGGTGGGGCATTTTCAACTCCATACCAGGAAATGTTGGGAGAATTTGGATCATCCCATTACTAAAACGAAATTACTCTGTATTATACGGGAGTATAATGCATCCCAGAGCAATGGTTCGCTCGGGATACAAGAGCTCTCTTATAGGGAAATACGGTAACTCATCCTCACCCATACGATAACTAGTGTTGTCTGACATCGTGCTTTCTCTTAATGACTCAATATCCTCACTAGACTCCATAGACATGTGAATTGACTTGTGACTCGTGATGTAGTTGGGTGGTGTAGGAGGTGGAACCCAGAAATTTGGAGCGTTTGGGGTATGTGGGCTATTTGAGTTAAGCTCTATTGTAGGATTCTCGTGTACTCTAGCAATATAGGATTAGGAGGAGTCATTTGCATTTAAGAATGGATAGAATATTTTTGGTATTTTTCTAAAAAAAAACTTTATATGAATGTTTTTGGCCTTTTTGGATTTTTTTGATTTTTTTAAGAATTAAAGTCAAATTATATTAATCATTCGACTTAACCTAGTATATCTAACTAGTCCCCGATAACGGTGCCAAAAACTTAATGCGACTCAGAATGTGTCTCTAACGCATGTAAATATGGTTTAAGTGTAAATCGGTCACTCAAGTAATAATCCAGTAAACTGGGTATCGAACACAGGGACTAAGGCAATCACTCGTGATGGCTACTGAGTAAAATGACTAACCCTAACGAATGACTCACAATAGAGAAAAGGAAAAGATGATTATGATGGGAATCTTTATACTAGTTCTAACGAAAGCAAGTAAATCCTATTTAAATTAATTACGCATGCAAGACTAAAGATTGATTGACTAATTGATATGAAAAAAAGACAAGGTTGGAATACAATCCCCCAATCCCTAGTAATCTCACCAGATAGAAAACTAGTCAAGAATTAAACACTTAATTGAAACGAAGACTTTATTTGTTTAAAGAATTATATATATGAAGGAATTAACCCCTACAATACGGAATCAAAAATAAAAATAAAGTGTGTCACAAGATTCTTAACACGTGTGTCGCATTCTTAAACACTCATGTTACCCTGCGCAAATGGAGTTAGAAGTCCTACAAAACTTATATTAACAAAATATCATGTTTTTAATTATTTGTTTAATTAAAGAACATGTTTTATATCTATGAGAAACACTTAGGGTTGGGTTCATGTATTCCAACCTTTGGAAACCTAGCCAGACGTAGTGTTGCTAATTAAAGACATGATTTCTATGTTGCATGTTAATCTATTTATCATTAATGTGTAGCTAAGCATGAAAGAGAGAATTCCAAATTATAAACGATGCAAGAAAGCCTTAAAAATTACTAATTTCAAATATCAAAGGAGAAGAAGACAAACTAGATTCACAATTGCTAGAAAAAGATCCATAAATCATAAACTTGATGCAAAATTAAACCTATAGTGTTCTTGCCTCCTTTTCTCCCTATAAAACTAGGTTAAACTAATGTTAGATATGTCTAATGCTAGTTACAACTCAATGAAGTCATTTTTATAAGAGTACTAAACTCATACAACTCTAGGGAAAAATCAGAATAATTAAAAATTCGCGCTCAAATCAACCGAACCGATTCCCTTGGAATCTGAATCGGTTCGCAGGTACATTTTTCTGAAATTCTTCTTTTGCCCCTAGATTTTCTTCTTTTGAATTCGCATAACTTCTTCACCGTAGCTCGGATTAAGGCGCTGTTTCTTCTAGTGTTCATGTGATTTCATATTATTCAATTATCCAGTCGGCCCCACTTTTAGACTATGGTTGAAAAATTACAAAAATGCCCTTCAACTTTCTTTCCTTTGTTTTTTTCACTATTTCGATTTCTCTCCCACGTTTACTTGCACAAAATACATGTAATACAAAAAATAAGAATTACTTGCCAAAAAGGGTTAGTAGCATAAATACGAGATAAATACGGGTTAATTACAATGGATGGGATCATAAAAGAATCGAAATTAAGGGGATAAATATGAAATATTTATTCCATGAATTAGCTACAAAAGATAAAATTATTCTTTGTGTTAAAAGCCATCATTTGCATAAAATATCCTAAAAAGATTAGAGGCACACAAAAACAGTAGTTTCAGGCCAATTTTTTATTCATTGATGCTTCGCTACATATGAGCATTAATTTATGGAAAAATCATTGAGAGTTTCTCATTATATTTATGAGAATTTGTGGGAATTAAAGTCGAAGATCAATAGGTTTGCACAACTAAAATGTCTCAAAAAAACATCACATAGTTTGGCATCATTGGTGACAAAATCATTGACACTTATGACTTGTTGATTAAGTTAGGTCAATTTCACTTGAGTTTACCAATTTTACACCTAAGGTGGACTTTGAGCTTATTCGTTAGAAATGTCTCAAAACTTCATGCACACATGTTATGACTATTTGTGATGATTTACCTAAGAAAAATTTTCACATCCCAACATTCCATATTCATGATTCGGATATTTTAGTGTTAATTTGTGGTGTGTTGTTTTTAACATCTTATACATTTTTTTGGAAAAAGAAAATTTTCAAAAATAATAGGAGAAAACTACTTGTTCGATATTATCATTACTTGTGCTTACTTGATTTTAATTATGATGATATCTTACTTCTTCATGTGATGCTTATATTTAAAGACTAGTTTTGAATCTTTTGTTAATTACAAACAAAAAGGTGGAGAATAAATTGAGGGGGAGTTTTATTTTTTGTTTAAAACTCTATGTGTCGTGATATTTTCTTTGTCTCATGTGTGTAGGACGTTCCATTTAGATGATGATCATTTGGATCCACACAGGATGAAGACAAAGCTAGCTAAAGGAAAGATCTAGTCCATGTCGAAGACTTGCAAAAATTACATTCCATTCTTTTTTGTAATTTGGGAGGATAGTTATTGTTTTAAGTCGATAGATTCAATTTGGATTATGTTTGTGTTTTGTACCGGAATAACCAAAGGAGGAGATTTGTAAGACCAAAATTTATAATTACTCGTATTTTTATTTTATTTGGCTTAGCGTATTCCGATACACAAACACGGCACTGACACAACTTTTCGGTACTCGAAGACTTTGCTAAAGACCAAAGAAGTTGGAAGATTTTTTCGTCTCAACAATCATGGTAGAATATTGTGATCATGAGTTGTAAAATATTTTTGAATATTTTCAGGGGTTTAATTATTTGAATGATTCTATTTTCATGTAAAGGAACTTAAAGTTTTTATAAGAAAAAAAATGCCTCGTTCAAACGAGGTTGGTAGTTATTCGAATAAAAATATGAAAGTCATTCGAAGTCATTCGACCGAGATACAAATGAGGCATTTTCCATGGTTCCCTGGAATGTCGTTCGAAGTCGTTCTAACAAGGTGGTTTAATTCGAACATCGTCCCTTTTTGTTCTAACGATTGGGCAATTTTTTGTTTTTTGAAGATAATCAATCCCTAATCTTTTGTGTTTATCCTTTTTATCCAACCTTCTTATAAAAAGGTTGAACGGGATCAGATACTTTGGAAGAACTCTTTTCACAAATAAAAACACCTTTTGAGTTCTCCTTTTATGATCAAACACCTCATATCAAATTCCCATCCCCCGAAAATCGTTCAAGATCACTTTACCACATCATAAGAAGGTTTATTGTTGATTCATACTTATAGAGACTTTTCTCTACTGCTGAGATTGTGAAATAATGTTTCACAATTAAAGAAGAAGGCGATGTTGATCGGTGGGTATCGAGGGTAGATTGTTATCTGTGGATGGCTCTGGAGCTGAGTCGTATTTGTTAAAGTTTTAAAGAATTTGTGCATCTAACTTTGTGTAGCTAAGTGTTTCATAAGTTTATTGTATTCAAAACTCTCAATAGTGATGAATTAAAAAGGTTTTTCCCTTAATAATATTTTTCCCTCATCTCGTTTTATTAGCATGCTTGGCTTACAAATAAAAATTGAAATTCATTTCGTATGCACACCAAAATTATTTGAAGATAAAATTTGATAAAAAAAAATGAATTGTGTGTGTGGAATGTAATTATATAAATTGGTCCATTAGATCATGTGCACTCTCAAAAAACATAATGATCAATCATCAATTTTTTTTTTCAGATAACAACACGAAGTAAAATTACAACATGAACTTAATATCTCCATTCATCGGCATCTACATGGGTTTCAATAGACTTTCTAATATTGTAAACTATAAGTTTAAACTGTTTTCCCATGACTCTATCCCCATCATTGGCCAAATCATCTCCATCGTCTACATCACGACTTAGAGCTTTCAATGTTTGGGTCAAGAATGTATTTAGTAGCGAACACGGATGCATCTACTGTGACAACCCGAATATAATTATGATAAATCATGTTTAAATCATGATTAGCTTATGTGATATGGATAATATGTTATTAGTATATATATAATGTTAAGTCATTATGTTTAGTTTAATCCTACCTTCATAAATCTTGAAGTATCGAATTAGTTACAACTGTGAAATTTTAAAGTTTTCGGTAGGAATGTTCCTGTTGGAGGCTAGTTTTGACCTTTATGACATAACAATGAACTTGAGGTGTAAACTATATATTTGTAAATATATGAGTTAGGTTTATAAGAAAACAAACGGTTCATCGAACGGACATCCGAGCGGGAAGATATTGTCTTTTTACGAACAGGGGGTAAAATAGTCATTTAGCCTTAAAAGATATTTTGTTTTATATAATGCCACATGTTATATTTTGATTGGACCAAGGGGGTGACCTTATGCAGACTTATAACCCTTGAATTAAGCTCTTACTTCAGCATATTTCAGCCATGTAAGAGTTTTAACCTAAGGAAAGAGAGTTTTGAAGTTTAGGAAGAAAGTGTGAGGAGAAATTGAAGAAAAATTCATAGAAAAATTACGTAAAAGCCCCTAAGGTATTTCCATCCATTAACCTTGCTTAATTTTTTGTATTACTTATTTAAATGATTGAAATAATCATTTTTTTACTGAAATTCCATGTCTTTATGTGTACTTATGGATAGATGCAAGTTCAAGCAAACTTGAATGTGTAAACCCTTGAGATTGTTTTGTTTAGGAACCTTGTTTATTCAAACATCCATATATTTATGTATACTTAGTGGAATTGATTGATTCAAATTGGATATTAACCTGGAATCATATATGTATGACATATCCAAATATTATATGAAAATACATATAAATGAGTCTTTGGTGAGAGTTTGAAGTTCGGGTATGAAATCTTCCCCAAGGGTGAAAGTATGCATACCATATGTTTGATGTCTTACTTGACATAGCAAATGAACTATGAAAATTATGAAATTCTAATATTGTATTGTTCAATATGTTTACTGATGTTGGGTTAAATATCATATAAATTTATGATGTAGAGAAATTATAAAAATTCCTGGAAGTTGAACGAACGATAAAAGAGCCTATAGGGTAGACTTGCTATGTGGTAAAGAAATGGGCATATCTTGCTCTATGACACTTGAAATGAAGTACCATATTTTGTATTGGAATAATAATATGATAAGGATTAAATTACCAAGAATAAATGAATATATGTTTGGTCTATGACTTGGATATGACAATTATATTAACATGAATTTGGATGAAACTTCATCTGTGACAAATGATTTGAATAGAATCGTATGATGCTTACGAATTGATTTATGTTCAAGTTATTCTTTGAATTGTTAATATTGTTATGATGACACTAATATTATAAGCATGATAGGAAGGGAAGAAGAACTGATTGAATAAGTACCAGATAAAGGCAAGGGAAAAGCCAGTTAAACTGTTAAGGTGAGTGTACTTATGATTGTTTCATATATAGATATGAAAATGATATGTTGGATTTGAATAAAGCTCTAAGAGAAGATTTGTTTGAATACTTTGGTATTCAGGATTTGTTTGGATATTAAAATATCCAGGATTTGTTTGGGTCTTATGATCCAGGATTGGAATTGGACAAAGATCCAATGATTTGTTGGAACTTATGTTCTAGGATTTGTTATTGCCAATGGACAGAATTATTTGGATCTTATGATCCAGGATTTGGTATTGCCAATGGGCAGAATTATTTGGATCTTATGATCCAGGATTTGTTATTGCCAATGGGCATGATTGTTCGGATTTTATATCCACAGATTCGATATTGAATTGTTATTCCATTGCAGGGGAAAAGTACCTCACTAAGCTTAATACTTACGGTTTATATTTTAACATTTTCAGGTTTGTACGCTTCCAGCTAAGATACTATATGATCGGTAACTTTGAGAGTTGCACCGTTGGAAGAGCTGGGGTTTAAATATTGGGATTTTAACCTTGTCACACTGAAGATTTTGATACACTCACATATTGTATATATAAATTTAGCATGGATTGAGTTGATCATAGTTAATCACGTTATTGTATGTCTGCTTAATTACGACTCTGATATTGATTTAGGTATGGAATAAGAATAATAGTATGTTCATTGTGCACATTATGTAGAAAAATATTGATAAATGAATTATATTTCCAATGGGCTCAAGATCATGATCTAATTATTATAATGAGAAATTATTAGTATGGAATTTGGTTTGGGGTGTGACAATTAGTGGTATCAGAGCGTCTAGGTTATTAATTCTGTACGTGTGTGACGGTTAGATGGCAGTTATTGAGTTGATTTGATATTTATGAATTGTTTATGTACTAACCAATAATTTAGTATTAAAAACTGTTTGTGTTGGTTGTTATAACTCGGTTATTATAGATGAAACCTGGGGCATGGGACAAGCTAGTGGTTCCAGGCCAGGTGGACGAGTCTTTACGATGAAAGAAGCTCAGGTTACTTTGGATGTGGTGACATGTACACTTTCTATTACTAATAGAAGTGCTTATGTCTTGATTGATCCCGGTCCCACACATTCTTTTGTATCATATGCATTTGTTATATATCTGAATAGACCATGTACTCGTTTAGATGTGGGGTTGGGTATTTATATGCCTATAGGGGATATGGTTGTAGTTGAATATGCTTTTCGTGATTGTGTTTTGATTGTGGGGGTTAGAGATGCAATTATAAATCTACTTCCACTGGATATTTCTAATTTTGATATAATTCTGGGAATGGATTGGTTATCTAAATATCATGCATCTATGGATTGTTTATGTAAGGAAGTCGTTTTAATATGCCTGGTGAGCCTGAATTTAAATTTATGGGGGAAAGGAAAATTGTTCCCAGTTGCATCATTTCTGCTATTCGGACGAGGAAATTATTGAGTAAGGGTTGTGAGGGTTTTATTGCATATGTTCTTGACACTAAGAAGGGGGCCTTACAATTAGTTGATGTTCCTATTATACGGGATTTTCCAGAAGTGTTTCCTAGTGAGTTGCCTGGGTTACCTCCAGAAAGAGAAATTGAATTTAGTATTAAAATAGCACCAGGGACATACCCTATTTCTATGGAACCCTATAGAATGGCACCGGTTGAATTGAAAGAACTTAATATTCAGTTGCAGGATTTACATGATAGGGGGTTTATACAACCTAGTGCATCTCCATGGGGTGTACCAGTTTTATTTGTGAAAAATAAAAAATGCTACTATGCGTTTGTGTATTGATTATAGGCAACTGAATAAAGCTACAATTAAGAACAAGTATCCTTTACCTCATATATATGATTTGTTTGATCAGTTGCAGGGTGCTAAAGTGTTTTCAAAGATAGACTTATAGTCAGGTTATCATCAGTTGAAGGTGAAAGAAAGTGATATTTCTAAAATTGATTTTTGCACTCGGTGTGGTCATTTTGAATTTCTTGTGATGCCTTTTGGAGTGACTAATGCTCCAGCTGTATTTATGGATCTTATGAATCGAGTACTGCATCCTTTTGTTGATTCATTTGTTATAGTTTTTATTAATGATATTCTGATCTACTCACGTGATATGGTTGAACATGAAAAGTATCTTAGAACTATTTTGAATGTGTTGAAAGATAAGCAGTTGTATGCTAAGTTTAGCAAATGTGGCTATCACAAGTTGCATTTTTAGGCCATGTTATTTCTGGAGATGGTATATGTGTTGATCCTAAAAAGGTGAAAACTATTGTGAAATCGGAGAGGCCCAATATTGTGACTGAGTTGTGGAGATTTCTGGGTTTGTGGATATTATCGAAGGTTTATAAAGGAATTTTCTTCGACTGCCTTGCCAATGACTAAATTAACCTGAAATGATGTGAAGTTTGAATGATATTTTGATTGTGAAAATAGTTTTAAAGAATTGAAAAAGAGGTTGGTAACTGCACCTGTTATTACTATTCCACATGGTGGAGATGGTTTTGTTATTTATACCGATGCTTCACATTAGGGGTTGGGTTTTGTTTTTATGCAGTATGGTAAGGTTATTGCTTATGCTTCTAGGCAATTGCGTACACATGAACGTAATTATCCTATACATGATTTGGAACTTGCTGCTATTGTGTTTGCTTTGAAATTATGGTGTCATTCACTACACCAAAATGCTAATTTTGCGACTGCCTTTTTGTGAGTGCTAATTGGGGTGACAAACTTATCACTCCCTGGAGCAGTTACAAAATTATTTGTAACTCCCATTAGGGGTGATAAAATCAATGGGTAATAAAAAATTTGACTCAATTAGTTTGTCACTGCTAATGAGAGTCGCAAATGTTACCATATAATTAATTTGTGACTCCTATAAGCAGTCACAAATTTATAACTGACACAAGCAGTTACAATTTATCAGTAAAGCTAAGTTATGACTCTTATGAGCAGTCACAAAATTATAACTGCTATGAGGAGTCACAAATTTTGGTCTAATACTAAATTTGTGACTGCTGTCAGCAGTCATAAATTTGTAACCGCTCCCAATAGTCATAAATTTTGCTCTAAGACTTAATTTATAACCGCTATTAGCAGTCATAAATTTGTAACCGCTCCCAGCAGTCACATATTTTGTCCTACTACTTAATTTATAACCGCAGTTAGCAGTCACAAAATTTTTACTTGACTTTAATTTCCCTCCTCTCTCCCTTTTCACAACTCCCGCCCCTCTCTTTAGTTTAGTTGTTGTGAGAAGCATTTGGGTTTTGGACCTAAATCTTCTTTTCATAACTCCCGCTCCAGTCTGTCTCTCTCTCATTGCTGTGAGTTTTTGATTTGTTCGATTTGTTTTTTCTGATTTATGTGTTGTTTTCCGTGGAATGTATCTTGAAATATACGCTTTTTCTGCGTTATATATATATATATATATATATATATATATATATATATATATATTTATTTATTTATTTATTGCAATGACTAGTTCCGGTGCTGTATTTAGTGCTTGTTTGGTTCATGCTTCAAAAAATTTTAGCTTTAAATTTTGGACTTGAGGTGTTAATAGATAACTAACCTAGTTTTGCTTTTATTTTTGGTTAGTTACAAAGGTCTTTCGAGTATTTTAAGAAATTATGCAATTAGAAACTACCTCTCTGCAATTAGAAACTTTTGAATTTGACACAATCATTTTACCAATACTGATATTTTCTAAACTTTTTGACATGTAAATGTTTATATAGTTTCAAATAAAATGTAAATGTGTAGGTTGAAATGTAAATCCTATACTCTGCATCACGAAATTTGCATCAAGAGGATAATGTGCTTAAAACTGCCACTGATAACTAAGGGGAGAAAATGAATGTCTATTATTGTTATAGAAAAACTATATACTATAAAATGAAGAAATGAAAAATCACCTTTTCCCAAGAAAACATACCTTCACTAGAAAAAATGTGTGTAGTGTGGTAAGCGCATCCATTGATTTGGATACTCTTAGGTCAAGCGTAAGTTTTGATGAATTTGACTGATTGGGGCTATACTGATCTGAGTAATACTAATCCTCTTTTGTAATAAACTTCTAATGTCATTCTAAAGGAATCAAATGCTATAAATCATTTACTAGTCATTTATTTGACATTATGAGCTCATTTAAAGAAGTTTGTTGATCTTATTTCACTTTACGTTGTCCATTATTAGATGTGTGTGAATCCATTTATGCTGGTAGAAATATTCTTCTAATGATATATTACTAGAGCATCATCAATAATCCCTTTAAAAACACTATAGTGTAAATAATGATTTGTATCAGGTGGAGATTTATGAATCTCTGATTTGGGACTATAGTGTTTAACTCAAGACCTATATATTTAGTAATCTTCACGAATATATGATTTGGGCTTATCATTTTCCTTCTTTTATTTGTAAGATATAAGCCTCATATATAAATCATTGTTTACACTTAAGACTTATATATTCAGTAAGCATCATCACTCTAGTCTAAAATGTTGTTGTGTTGGGTTTTTGATTTCAGGTTAGGACATACTTTGTGGGGGGGTTTCACTGGCGTGCATGCCATGTTCTACGATGGCAGTAACACTTCTGAAACTATGGGTAAGCTAAGCTTGTTTAATTTTTGTTATCGAAATGTATGTAACTTAATATTTGTTTCTGAGTGGGTTATTATTTGCACAACATTTAATTTGAATATTTTCAGATTAATTTGTTATTCATTAATTCTCATGAACTCGTATGATATTTAATTTGAATAACTCAAAAACATGTATATTTAATTTGAGTAGGAGAAACACATTGAATTGTCCTTCATGTATTTAAGCGCTATTGGTTACCTGTAGGAGCTCCTTCCCCTTATGACGCTTGCAGTCGAGCGCTATCCAGACAGCATGACACGGGATTCCTTAACCCCACGCATTGTTTAATTTAATTAAACGCCCAGATGAGCAGCAGAGACTTATCGTAATGGATGTAATTATCTGAGTACTAACCTTTTTTATTACATTTTATGTCTTTATAATTGGAAAATGATGTTAAGGCTTTCTATTCTATTCAGGCCTATGTTACCCTTGATAAGAATGTAGGAGAGATGCGAACATAAATATAATTACTTCCCCAATCTTGGGAATAAGCAAGACAAATCTTATTTTTTCTCTACTCTCTAATTATACCACATTATCCCTTATTGGATTCTGAACCTGATTTCATGGAATTCAGATTAATCACATGTACGAGGAATGTAGGATTCTTTGTTGCACAATTGTGTGGAGAACTTGCAAGTTTTGTCCGTCATGAGATTCATGAATCTCTCATCTACCACCACGTAGTTGGATATTCCATCCTTGTCCTTGGCAGCATCAATGCCTTTAAGTGTCTGAAAACCTCACAACCTGCAGAGAAGTGGAAATCAGCTTACATAGTTGTGATTTTTATGTTGGGAGTAATTGCTTTGCTATTGGAAGTAAATACATGGTTTGTATACTCGAGGAGAACGTCGAGAAAGTCCACCAAACCCTACGATGGGTTGAATACTAGAGGAGAATGAATGCAGAAGCTCAAGAATATCAAATATTATTTCCTTTTGGGGTCTACCCTTAGACTTTCTGCATATGGAAAGGTTATTCTTCATGAATTGGTTCTTTCATTATACACAGGGTTTCCACTTTATAGCGGTATACTAGTTTCTATTGATTTAATGTTTTTGATTTATAAAATAAACCTTGTTGTAACTACCATGAATGACATTAATTCCAAATTTTCTACCAATAGTATCGTGGCACTATTCTCCTACTAAATTTTCTACCTTGTCGTAACTACCAAAGCATAACCAAATTCACCTTTATGTTCAGGTATGCGGAAATGGTTCATTCCATTTGCGGGGGAATGTGTATGTACATTATGAACCTCTAGATTCAGCTATTCTGGCTCACCATTCTATAAATGGTCGTTATTTTGCTGGCAAACAGGTACTGCATTCCCTTTATTCAAATTAATTCATGACTGGCCATGTAAAATGTGTTTGAATAAATTTCTGGCTTGTCAAAAAATTATATCTTTCGTATGATATTTGGACTGAAAGATGGACTTTTATCCATGTTTTGCTTATTCAATTTGTTGTTAGAATAATAGTAACTCCTAGTAACTGAACCCCTTTGGCTTATTATTTTTGCCAACTACAAATTATTTTTCTTATCATGATTTTTTTTGTTTTAATAAAATTTAATTTTTTGGGGGGAATAGAGTTCAGATCCAGTTTGGCATTAATCATATGGAGAAATAGGTTGCTAGCTTAAATCATCTTATAGGAGTCTTAGTTTCAATGATGGCTTATAGAACTGATGTATCAAGTATTTGACGTTTCAAGATGGAACTCTTTCCTGCTTATTATTTTTTCATTCGGACACTTTGTGTGTGTGTGTGTGTAAATTTTAGATGTAATTGTGGACCTCTGATCAGCTCAATATTGTTCTCTTTTATTATTTATAATACAGTCTGTAACGTTTTTGATAAAAATACAAATGTGAATTAAAAAGTGAGCTGTCAGCGTGATCACATGTATTTTCTTATATTAGTGCAGCCCATTATAAGCTCAAGGGAAAGTAAACTCGGGATCAGTGTTGGATGGATTGGCAACAAGCTACGCCGCTTGTCGGTTGTGGGCAGCCTCGGTAGGAGCTGTTGAGAGGCCTGACAGGTGATGCTCTGTGATAGGTGGCAGGGGTGAGGGTTGCAGCACATTTGCGTTTCCATGGTCGATAGGATCCAGGACCAATAGGACTGAGTCCAACGCCTAGATGGCTTGGACATTGGCAGCGGTTGCTTCGGCGATGGCTCGAGATATTTCGACACGAAAATCAGTCAACCTCTTGGCAAGATTTCCCTCAAATTCTGACATGCTTCTTATTTTCGATGGCATGGAGGGGGAATTAATTATATATGATGGAGGAAAGATTCTGTATACTGCTGGACCTTTCTCGTTCTCAACAAAAAAATTCAAAGTTCTTATTTTTGATGATGATCGATATGGTCCAAGGTTTTTCGTTGTAGACAGTCCACTCCTTCATGTTATAATGCGGTTTTTAATTTTTTTGTGATATCTTATGGATATTTTTTCCATTCTTCTTCATGTAGGCGAAAAGAGAGGGAATTCGAAGTTGTGATAAAATTAGTCGCAAATGTTGACTTGCACTAATTACAAATGATTTTATAAGGGAGGTAGGCAGCTTCACCTCAAGAAGATCTTTATTGTCTCAACATTGTTTTGAGACAATTACCATCCACAATGTATGCTATGTGGTTGACTGGTTCGTTGATCTCAATAAGCATTGTATACATTGATATGTATTGAATGTGGGTGTTAAGTCCATTTGAGTGAAAATGTGATGTTAGGACTCGAGGGTGGGGCTCTTGGGGGTTTGAAGTCAAACCTATATATATATATATAGGTTTCCAAGGAAATGTAGTCTATCCACAAAGGTAATAAATGTAGCTTTCTTGTTCCTTCCCTTAATGCAAGTCAATGTATCATCAACGTGAAGTTTGGTAACAGTTGTCCCCTAAGTGGGCTGTCCTCCGTTACAAGCAGGCCCTCTTCTTATACGGTCTTTTAGGGGATGACATGGTCATCAGTCTTCCCGCCCTCATGTTGCATCAAATAGTGAACGTTGCCTATAGCGAGAAGGGAACCACAACTCTTCCTTTTGCGCGACTGATTTCCCGGATTTGCAGGGATGCCGGATGTGAGGTCTTGGGCAGCGACAAGATACCTAGGCTGCCCAAGGTGTTTAATGATAAGACCATTGCTAAAAGCTTGGGGCAAGATTATTGGGAGAGGAGGAAAAAGCGTATGTTGGATGCTCCTGATGCCCCTGATGCTCCTATGCCGGATATTCTGGAAGTGCCTCATCCAGTCCCACCTCCTGTGCCTCCTACTGTTGACCCCATTACATATCTCGGGGTACGGATGGATGAGTTACAGGGTAATTTTACTGAATTTTGGGGCACCTATATGGAAAACTTTGCATCGTTGCAGGATGATTTTATCGAGTTTCGGGACACTTATATGACGAACTTCGCATCCTTACTGGCTGACTATCAGCGAGATACTTCCATGATTGCCCGGGTACAGATGGATTTGTTTTCTCATATTCGTGGGGGCGAGGCTGCTGTGCCTCCTTACCTTTATGATCCCTATGCCCCTCGTGACCCCACCGCGCCCGAGTCCTCGAGCCGCCATCCAGACCATATGTAGGGCATTGTCATCCCGCTTTCTCTACTGCTAACTTTTGTGGTTCTTTATTTTGATTTTTGGGTTTGTAACTTTGTAGTTGTGGAGTGGTGTGGGGAAGAGAGAGTACATTTAGTCTATTTTCTAATTTTGGTTTTTGTGCCCCATGTACTCAACTTGTGATTATTAATGAAATTACTCATTTACATCTTCTCTACTTGTTCTACTAGCTTTAATTTGCATTTAATTCCATCTCTTGTATTGGTTTGTGTTTAAACTAGATAAATAACTTAATTATGTTGTTAACTAGCATGTGTAGTGTAGTTTCAATTATGAGTAGCTAGACTTATGAATGGGGATCATAATCCAACCTTGGATGCTTGAACTTCATATTTAGGGTTTGGTTTATAATTGTTCTATTGGAACTTCATGTGTTGGTATTGGAGTATCATATGTTCTTAACTTCTCTTGTCATGCAAGGGTTAGTGTTTGAAGCTCTACTACAAACCCAACCCATCTAGCAATAACTAACTAACCCAGTAACTGTTTATTTCTATGCTGCTAAACTCTCAAAGACAACATCTCTATTAATTATATGACAGGTATGTGAATTACTATTTCATAAGGTTTATTTGATTGTTGTATTAATAGTCTGTGGGACTTGATTGAAAATATTCAAGAATGGTTTTTATGTACCTATAAATTGTCACATATGCATAGAATGCTTCTGTTTTACAATGATTTTTGTATTCAAGTAAAATGGATGGTTTTTGGTTCAAGTTGTGCTATCATTTTTAATTATCAATTCACATGTCTTATTTCAGGTGAAGGAGTAGGTAAGATATAAGTGAAGCTATCATTTAACGACGAGAAAAGGTAAGATGATGGTAATGAAATTCATATATGTTTACCCAACTTTGGGGAAGTTGTTTGTTTGTATCATTCCTATCATATCCACCACCACCCCTTATATAGATTACTTTGTAGTTATTTTTAGATTCAAAGTTTTGGGAAAACTATGTAGTTGAATGGTGATGCGTGCGGTTCTTGACTCAACATCCTATTCAATAGTTGTCAATATTATTGTTAAATTGATGAAGTGGTTGAAATGAGGTCCAATATGGACCTCCAGTATTGTAGTATTGCTGTTGTTGAGTATTTTTATTTTTTAAACTGGGTGGATAGTCCTATAAATAAAGGGAACTCTGCCCAAATTTTTTAAAATTAGAACAGAAATATTGTACATTTATTTCACTTTGTTGTCGGGTAACGATTTTTTTTTACAATTTTCGCCGTGCCTTCAGGCACGGGCATACGCTAATATATATATATATAAGCTATGGTAGTTTCTTTATCACAAAAAATGAATGTATATATATATATATATATATATATATATATATTAATCACATTTTATTATTTGCAGGCATACACATGGCATATCCGGCATACGTAGTATTCAAAGGCCTAAATCCAGGTGTTTACACTTCGTGGCAAGCAACACAAGCACAAGTTAATGGATACCGAGGCGCCGTATTCAAAAAAATTGAGTCCATTGAACTTGTTCAATAGGCATACTCCGAGTACACGAGGGAGGATGTCACCGCATCAATACCCCCCACGGTTGATATACCTAGACTTCACGAATCGTATCCACTGCGTGGTGACTCCTGGTCTAGATTTAGAATGATTTGTTACATGTTCATTGCATTCCATGTCATCGAAGTGTTGTGTCGTTACTTTTTTTAATTTATTTTTTATTCTATGTTCATTTTGTACTTGGCGCCCACTTAGGGGTTGTTTGATGTTAAATTAAGTTTAACAAGTTTTATTTGTACTGGATATTTGGAATATGAGAAATATAAATGAAATGTTGTCAAAAAATTTAGACTTGTTATCATGATATTTATTTTACTTTCATTATTTCATCATTTTGTGAAAATATAAAGATATTTGTAATAGCTTTTACAAAATTTAACAAATTTAATTTTGTAACTCCTAATAGGAGTCACAAATTTGTCACTACTATCAATTTTGTAACTGCTAACAACAGTTACGAATCATATATTTGTGACTGCTGACAGCAGTTACGAATAGCAGTTACAAATTGGGGTCACCAGTCATAACTCCATAGGGGTTATAAAAAATTGTGACTGCTATTAGGAGTTATAAATTTTCTTTTGTCACCCCCTAAATTATGACGGTAAATAGCAGTTATAAAGGTCATTTGTGAGTGCTAACAGCACTCACAAATCTCCCATTTTGGTGTAGTGATTATTTATATGGTGAGGTATGTGAAATAATTACTGACCACCAAAGCCTTAAGTATTTATTTACTCAGAAGGAGTTGAATTTGAGGTAGAGGTGGTGGATGGAGTTAATCAAGGATTATGACTGTACAATTCACTAGCATCCAGGGAAGGAAAATGTAGTTGCAAATGCTTTGAGTAGAAAGTCTTCGGGCAGGTTATCTTGTACTCGATGTGATAGAGTTGCTCACATTATGAATTTGAGATTGATGGCAGTGGAATTGCAGCTAGCAGATGGGGACAGATTATTTGCTCATGTAAGCGTGAGATCATTATCAGCTACTCGTATTCATGATTTGCAAGGTCAATATCCTTTTCTTGAGAAAAAAGACAAGATGTCAGAGATGGTAAGTCTGGTGATTCTTGTATTGTTAACGATGTCACTTTATTGTACAAGCAACGGTTATGTGTGCCTAATGTGGGTGAATTGAAAGAGAAAATTTTAGATGAGGCTCATAATTCCATTTATACTATGCATCCTGGTAGTACTAAAATGTACATGGATTTGAAGGAGCATTATTGGTGGAATAATATGAAGAAAGAAATAGCTGATTTCGTTGCTAGGTGCCTTATATGTCAGCAAGTGAAAGTGGAGTATCAGAAACCTGTTGGTTTGCTTCAACCGTTGCCAATACCAGAGTGGAAATGGGATCATGTAACGATGTATTTTGTGGTTGGACTTCCTCGATCTCAAAAGGGGTCAGATTCGATTTGGGTAGTGGTAGACAGGTTAACCAAGTCAGATCACTTTCTAGCAGTCAAGACTACATATACAGTTGATAGGTATGCTAGATTGTATGTTAATGAAATTATTCGATTGCATAGAGCACTTGTTTCTATTGTTTCAGATAGGGACCCTACTTTTACATCCAGATTTTGGGATAATTTGCAGTATGCTATGGGTACCAACTTAAAGTTTAGTACGAGTTTTCATCCCCAGACAGATGGGCAGTCTGAAAGGACAATACAGATTTTGGAAGATATTCTTAGAGCTTGTGTGCTTGATTTCAAAGGTAATTGGGATGAATATTTGCCTTTAATAGAATTTGCATATAACAATAGTTTCCAGTCTACTATTAGTATGGCTCCATATGAAGCATTGTACGGTAGATGATGTCGTACACCGATATGTTGGGGTGAAGTTGGTGAAAGGAAGATAGAGGGTCCAGAATTGGTTGAAGTCACCACTGAAAAAGTGAAGATTATTAAGATAGAATGAGAACAGCTCAAAGCAGACAGAAAAGTTATGCTGATAAATGACGAAAAGATTTGGAATTCCAGAAAGGGGATTATGTGTTTCTTCGGATATCACCATGGAAAGGAGTTATGAGGTTAGTAAAGAAAGGGAAATTAAGTCCGCGCTACATTGGACCTTATGAAATCCTTGAGAAAGTCAGGATGGTTGCCTACAAGTTAGCGTTACCACCAGAGTTAGCTCGATTACATGATGTTTTCCATGTTTCTATGTTAAGAAATTATGTAGAGGATCCTTCACATGTGTTGGTGGAACAGCCTATTGAGTTAAAGGAAGACTTGAGTTATATAGAAGAACCACTTGCTATCGTGGATAAGAAGGAACAAATATTGAGATCAAAAGTGATCCCACTTGAGAAAGTTGTGTGGAGAATGCATTCCATGGAAGAGTCTACATGGGAGAGCGAGGATACCATGAATAGTAATTATCCGTATTTGTTTGATTCGGACAACCAAGGTATGTCAATTTCGAGGACGAAATTTTCTAACAGGGGGAGAATTGTGACAACCCGAATATAATTATGATAAATTATGTTTAAATCATGATTAGATTATGTGATATGGATAATATGTTATTAGTATATATATAATTTTAATTCATTATGTTTAGTTTAATCCTACCTTCATAAATCTTGAAGTATCGAATTAGTTACAACTGTGAAATTTTGAAGTTTTCGGTAGGAATGTTTCTGTTGGAGGCTAGTTGTGACCTTTATGACATAATAATGAAC
The DNA here is from genome assembly GCA_949130495.1 of Sambucus nigra. Classification (NCBI taxonomy): domain Eukaryota; kingdom Viridiplantae; phylum Streptophyta; class Magnoliopsida; order Dipsacales; family Adoxaceae; genus Sambucus; species Sambucus nigra. The sequence continues at coordinate 445,981,288 of OX422216.1, forward strand.
TTGAGGTGTAAACTAGATATTTGTATATATATGAGTTAGGTTTATAACAAAATAAACGGTTCATCGAACGGACATCCGAGTGGGAAGATATTGTCTTTTTACGAACAGGGGGTAAAGTAGTCATTTGGCCTTAAATGATATTTTGTTTTATATAATGCCACAAGTTATATTTTGATTGGACCAAGGGGGTGACCTTATGACGAATTATAACCCTTTAATTAAGCTCTTACTTCAGCATATTTAAGCCATGGAAGAGTTTTAACCTAAGGAAAGAGAGTTTTGAAGTTTAGGAAGAAAGTGTGAGGAGAAATTGAAGAAAAATTCATAGAAAAATTACGTAAAAGCCCCTAAGGTATTTCCATCCATAAATCTTGTTTAATTTTTTGTATTACTTATTTAAATGATTGAAATAATCATTTTTTTACTGAAATTCCATGTCTTTATGTGTACTTATGGATAGATGCAGGTTTAAGCAAACTTGAATGTGTAAACCCTTGAGATTGTTTTGTTTAGGATCCGTGTTTATTCAAACTTCAATATATTTCTGTATACTTACTGGAATTGATTGATTCAAATTGAAGATTAACCTAGACTCATATATGTATGACATATACGAAAATTATGTGAAAATACCACGAAATGAGTCTTTGGTGAGAGTTTGAAGTTCGGGTATGAAATTTGCCCCAAGGGTGAAAGTATGCATACCATATGTTTGATGTCTTACTTGACATAGCAAATGAACTCTGAAAATTATGAAATTCTAATATTGTATTTTTCAATATGTTTACTGATGTTGGGTTAAATATCATATAAATTTATGATGTAGAAAAATTATGAAAATTTTTAGAAGTTGAATGAACGATAAAAGAGCCTATAGGGCAGACTTGCTATGTGGTAAAGAAATGGGCATATCTTGATCTATGACACTTGAAATGAAGTACCTCTTTTGTATTGGAATAATAATATGATAAGGATTTAATTACCAATAATAAATGAATATATGTTTGGTCTATGACTTGGATATGACAATTATATTAATATTAATTTGGATGAAACTTCATCTGTGACAAATGATTTGAAAAGAATCGTATGATGATTACGAATTGAGTTATGTTCAAGTTATTCTTTGAATTGTTAATATTGTTATGATGACACTAATATTGTAAGTGTGATAGGAAGGGAATAAGAAATGATTAAACAAGTACCGAATAAAGGCAAGGGAAAAGCCAGTTAAACTGTCAAGGTGAGTGTACTTATGATTGTTTCATATATAGATATGAAAATGATATGTTGGATTTGAATATAGCTCTAAGAACGGATTTGTTTGAATAATTTGGTATTCAGGATTTGTTTGGATATTAAAATATCCAGGATTTGTTTGGGTCTTATGATCCAGGATTGGAATTGGACAAAGATTCAATAATTTGTTGGAACTTATGTTCCAGGATTTGTTATTGCCAATGGGCATAATTATTTGGATCTTATGATCGAGGATTTGTTATTGCCAATTGGCATAATTATTTGGATCTTATGATCGAGGATTTGTTATTGCCAATGGGCAGGATTGTTCAGATTTTATGTCCACAGATTCGATATTGAATTGTTATTCCATTGCAGGGGAAAAGTACCTCACTAAGCTTAATGCTTACGGTTTATATTTTAATATTTTCAGGTTTGTACACTGCCAGCTAAGATACTATATGACCGGTAACTTTGAGAGTTGCACCGTTGGAGGAGCTGGGGTTTAAATATGTGGATTTTAACCTTGTTGAACTGAAAATTTTAATACACTCACATATTGTATATATAAATTTAGCATGGATTGAGTTGATCATAGTTAATCACGTTATCGTATGTCTGCTTAATTACGACTCTGATATTGATTTCGGTATGGAATAAGAATAATAGTATGTTCATTGTGCACATTATGTAGAAAAATATTGATAAATGAATTATATTTCCAATGGGCTCAAGATCATGATCTAATTATTATAATGAGAAATTATTAGTATGGAATTTGGTTTGGGGTGTGACATCTACAGTAATGTATTCCTCGGAGATGGATCCTTCAATGTACCTCGCATTCTTAGCATACTCTTTGAAAACATGCATCAACCTATATATTAAAGTAATTAAAACTTAGGAATCCATATATTAAAGTAATTAAAGCAAATTAAACTTTCATCAAATTATGTTAACAAGTATGCCTTTCAATCAGGTACATCTATCGATATCTTACTGGGACGCAAAGAAGCACTTCGTCTCCTAAGTGAACCAAAAAGTTAATACTAACATCAAATAATGTTGAGAGGAAGTAATTCTCCAATACACAAGCTCGTTCATCTATAGTTTCTTTTGTATCCGCGATGTGCTTGCAGTTGACTATGTTTTCACACAAAAATATTAAATAAAGGCTAATCTACATCATGGCTCTCCGGAACTACTTATGCTTAGAGACAAATTCTTAAACAACAAAGGGACCAATTGAATGATCTCATAGCAATCGTGAGACTAGAACTTTGAAGATCATGTGGGTTATATCTTACAATCCTCTGCTAATTTGGTGAAAATTATAGGGAATTTTTAAATTGTATAGCGAGTCTACAAGAACCTTTCTTTCTTATCTCATCAAAGTATATGTCCTAGGGAGCAATATGTTCCTCCCTTTACTATCTTCATTCATTTATAATTACGGCTAAATTTTCAATAGATTAACAACACATCGTTCCTTTTATCCATCCTTGAATGACCTCCAATTAGTCATGTGGGTGCTCACAAGATGTTATATGATGTTCTTCTGAAAAAGCATAATATTTAATACATGTCGAATGGGGTTAACCTTACAGTAGGGCAAGTCAAATAATATTGACCTCCGAGACCATCCCCTCCTTCTCTCAGTTTCATTCTCGGTAGGAGACTTTTTATGCTTAACATTCTTGAATTTAGGACTCTTCCATGGCGCATTATCTCCAAATTTGGAATATTCTCTTTTAACTTATGAACCCGAATGTTTTCTTGGAAGTAGCCTATGTTCGACCCCACCCAAAAATAGTTAGCACTTTTATCAAATTTGAACTTGCCATCAAAAGGAAAGAATGTCCTACAAGAATGATAAATAATATTGTTATTTTCCTTGAGACATTGAGATCTAGTTTCTTCTCCACAAATAGGACACCCAAACTGACCATGGACATTACATCCCAATAATGTCTCGTTAGCTAAAAAATCATGGATTTCCCAGATCAATATAGCTTTCAATATGAACTCTTCCTATTTTCTAAAGTCAAATGTTTTCACATCTTCTACCCATAACTCATTCAATCATTCTACCAATGGTGCCAAGTAGACACCAATGTCATCACTTGGTGCCTTTGGCCCAAGTATCAATAAAGACAACATCAAAAAGTATGTTCCCATCCCTAGTGAAGGAGGGAGATTTAGGGGAACTAAGATCATCAGTAATATACTTTGATTGGTTCTTAGATTATCAAATGGATTAAACCAATATGTATATATTTCCAAATGAATATTATTTTCCAAATGAATATTAATTTATCCGTTGGAAAAATCTCGTAATTCAAATCTTTGCCTTTCCAAACGGTTGAGTAAATAGGATAACGCGTGAGATTATCCCCTACTTCCACTATAGTGTGTCAAGTCATTGCCTCTGTTATCCATGTTTCTGTGAAAAATATCTTCAATCTAGAATAAACGGGGACATATTTTAATACTTTATAGGCATTTTTAAAAGTCCACCTCTCTTATCATTCGAACCATAATCTAGCACATATATAGGCTCCTCGTCTGCTGGATAATGATGATGATTTTTATACTCCTTCAGGTATAGTATGAAATCATAATTTCAACAATTACACTCAAACCAAATAAATTACATCAATAATTACACTCAAAAATGGATTCTTAGTAATTTATTTTTCACACTAATCTAAAAAAAAGTAAAATAAAATAAATTCTAACCTAAAAAAAACTAAACTAAAAAATGGTGTTTCTCTCTCTAAAATTGATATGAAAAGCCTCCCTTCAAAATGGTCTTCTTCTTCCTTAAATAGTAGGCATTGAGCATGTGGGTAAATTGGGTAAATAGGATAGGGGTGTGCATGTGGTTATGGTGTAGGAGGGTATTTTAGGGGACACGCACAAGTGCATGTGTGTTGTGAGGTGTGAGGGTGTTTTGGGTGAGGGAATAAAAATCTGATTTGTTAAAAGGGAATGGGAGTATTTTTGGAAATTGGGAGACAAAAGTGGTTAAAAGCACAAGTGGGAGATTTGTTTTTTTTGGTGTTGTTTGGCTTTTAACTTGAGCAGGTGAATGAAAATCGTGGCTTGGTGACAAAATAAGAAATGGGTTTGGCTTGAAAATGGGACATGGGGTTCTTGGTTAATGGGTTGCAGAGGTTCTCGGGATAGGTAGGAGGGTGTGGGTTGAATGGGATCGCCGGGTTGGTGGGGTGACAGTAGGGTTGTCGTGTGGTCTGTGTGTGTTTTTTTTGGTGGGTTAGTGTAATGGTTTAGAGAGAGAGAGAGAGTTGGGTTGGTTATGGTTGTGTTTTAATGGAGGAATGGAGAGAGAAAGTGTTGGATGGATAAGATGGTGAGGGTTGATGTTGGTAGAGGTGGTGGTTTAAGGTTTTGTTGGTTTTAATGGGTAAGGTGGGTGTTAATGGAGTTTGAGGAGAGAGAAGGGTTGTTGGAGAAGATGATGGGTAGGGTTAGGATTGGGTATGGGTGAGGTGTATGGTTTTAGGGTTTATGTGAGATAAGTGTGTGGTTTAGGATAAGTGTGTGTGAATGTGTTAGTTGGGTGTATGGGAGTATATGATAGATGGGTGTGAGTGTGAGGTGGAGTTTTGTGTGTATGACTGTGTATGGAAGTAGGGGCGTGATAGTTTGTGACCCTTAAAAAATATTTACTAACTAACTAAAAAATAAAATTAATAATATTAAAAATCTAAAAATAAAATCCTAATCTAAAAATAAAATAAAATAAAGACTCAACTAAAAAATAAGACTAAAAAGAGATAAAAATAAAAATCTATTAAACTAAAACTAAAATCCTAAAAAGTAAAATATAATAAAACTAAAAATAAATGAATTCCTATAAAAAAAACTAATCCTAATAAAATAAGACTAAAAACTAATAAAAATCAAAATCAAAATACTAATTAAAAAGAAATTAGAAAAATAGAAAATAAAACCTAGAAAATTCTAAATAAATTCTAAAAATAGAAACATCAAAAAATAAAAATTCTAAAAAATATTTAAAAGGCACAAACTAAACACACACGGGCTTCAGGGTAGGTTTAGACTCGGGTGAGGTTACGGGGCAAGGTTTAGCACCATTTGACTGCAAATTGACTCGAAATAATGTTTTTGACACTGCAACTGTAATCAAGCCTGCACATTGAATATTTACGCGTATAAGACTCAAATTGTCGAGAATTAACAACTAAAATACATCTATTTGGGGTATAAAATGTACACTTTTGGATTCTTATCACACCACCCCCAAAAAGAGCGTTGCTAGTCCTCAAGCAATAAGATAGAGAGAAAGAGAAAGATAAGAAACAAAAAGTGTACCACTTTCACGGACACTGGCGATTGCACTTAGCATGTGCAACAAGCCTTTAAACCTATAGGTTGCCCTATAGGACGAGTTGTGTCTCATGAGGGTTTGCAGGGAATATACCCACAAAATTCATATTTGCAAACTGCAGTTAATATCTTATTACACGTAGAATAATCGCATAATCCATCACAAGAGAGAGTTTTTGAGAAATACAAGCTAGAATGTGTGAAAAAAATGTAGCTAAGTAAATACTCAAGTCACATCCTTCCTAGAACTCAACGTGTGTAGTGTGAATCATTCAAAATGGGTCGAGCATCACAAGGGTAATTCCTAGATTTCCTTTTCGGAAACAACGCTTCAACTTCAAATCCCACAAATATATCTCTCTCAAACAAACTCTCGAGATTAGGGTAAGTGTATCGCTCTTGTGTGTGAGGGGGTGAGTAAATGTAAGCAATTTCAAATGTCTCACATACACATAAGAAAGAATGAACATATAGAAAGAAAAATGATCTCATGAAAGAATGCTAATCACTATAGTGAGAACATCGAATTATTCACCACGTTGACTTTCATTTACCCGAACACCTAGGGGAAAATATGGATGTATTTGGGTGAGGGGGAAATGAGATGAGAATGATGGGATGATATGAGGTAGGTGGGATAGGATGGGTGATGGATGAGTGATGGATATGCGATGTGAGAGAGTGTTCAATACATGAAGAACAAATGTCTTTATTTTTAGAAAAAATAACTACAAACTTTCTTTCTCTTTTCTATTCTCTCTTTTCTTGTTTTTTTCTCTTCTTTTTTTTCGAATTTTCTTTTATTTTTCGCTCTCTTTTTTTTCTATTTTTGCTATTTTGCTATTTTTTTTCTCTATTCTCTCTTTTTTTTCTCAACACTGAAGACATTTAAGATTTGGAATCAACACTTTTTTTCTCAATAATGAAGGATGTTATATGAATGGCGATGATAGGTGAGGGTGTAGGGAATATGTGGAAATACGGAAGAATGTGGTAATGTAATGGGTGAAGTACATGGGTGAAAATCTAGTACTCGAGACAAATTTCAAGACACGCGTTTCTTACAACTCGAAAAAGATATCGTTCTTAGTGATCAAGCCAAAATTTTTAATGAAGAATAATGAGATCATACAACAATTTAATGCGGACCTAAACGAAGTTGAATCAACTTGTGACTCGAAGATTGCGTAAAACACTCTAAAAGGGTGAAAGGCACAAATCTCACAAGATAAAGTCTCCACTAGTGATCCTTAAGGTTCTCTTGAGAATTATAGTACTCTTTAACTCTAAACCGCAGTGACGTGATAAATGCGCAAATTTTTTGTTGAGTCTAGGAATTCATAGTTCAACATGCCTTGTTATGTATTACATAAGCTATTTAGAAAAACATAAATCCTCTAGATTGATTCCTAGATTTAAAAATATGGATGATAGAAAATTCACGTCAATAAATGAGATGAAAGAAACTGCACAAAATTTTAAAAATCAGGTTCAAAAATTAAAAAAATTCAAAAGAGGCACGATTTTGATAAAATTCCCCACCCCCAAACAAAAAGGAACATCGTCCTCGATGTTAAGTAAAATTATTTTTAAAATTGAGAGCATAAGGTAGGAAAGATAACACCAGAATCAACCGCTAACGAAGTGGTCAGATGTAAAACAGAATAAACCTAAAGAAAAATTAAGATAAAAAAATTGTATGAGTCTAAAAACATGATATAGCATTGGGTGGTGTGAAACACCACCCCCAAACAAGATGAGACTCGTACTCAAAATAATGGGTTGCCTCCCTATAGCACTTAGTTTAATATCTTCATCCATACCGAACCATTATCACCCTAAAGATAATATCTATGAAAGTGCAGGGCGGCAGAAAAATTGGGTGATGATAATCTCCCCCAGACAAGACTGAAGCGTCAGTCTTGTTGGATGAAGGCTAAAATGGTCAATGCACCTGTATGGAAAAGTGCATCACACGATGCAAAGCATCAGTGGACCATGGGTGGGTCGGTATTAGCATAAGGGTAAAGGTGGAAAGGGTGAAGTGGTATCGACCACGGGCCTTATTGAGCTTAGAGGTGAGGCCAACAAGGGCCCTGTAAGAATGGTGCTCAAGTTGGATGGGAAGGCAAAAGGGTTTGGTAAGCATAATGGGTTGGGCCTCAGAGAAATCACACGACCGTTCTATGAATGGGCGATGATAATGGTCGTGTCGTGACACACCAGGGAGCTGTAAAGAAGAAAAATCAACACCACAAGAGAGTGATGTGCATGGAGGAACAAGCTCGGTGTCACAGAAGAAGAGAGTATCACCACATATACTCTCATGGATGGTGGAGGGTGATTTCAGGTGAGGATCTAAAAATGTGGTGGTGAACATGAAAAGTTTAAAATCAAGATCCAAACTAGTTGGTGGGGTGGAGGGGACAATGGGTGGGTCGGGTGGGATAAACGGTGTATCGGGTGAGATAAATGGTGGAGGAAGATGATCCAACTCAAGAGTAGGCAACACACACTCCTCATGAGGTGAGGAGTGATCCTCAAGGGCACTCGCAGGAGGAAGTGTGGAAATAAATGAGTGAGCGATCAACTTATCCACCATTATGTCACTGATGAATGGGGTGGTTGGTTCAAACGAGGCACAAAGATCGAAGATAGAGGAATCACTATAAATAATGTGCTCAAGATGAGCCAAGCATGGAGTAACATGATCCATATCCGAAGAGGTAGAAACTATCTCTGAAGCTATCTCGGGGCATTGGTGAGCACTCGTAGCCGGAGCTAACCTAAAAGATATGGGCATGTCAGAGACATATGCAATTGAGGCATATGGTAAAAGCTCGGGCATATTTTTGGATATAATGGAAGAGGGAATGGGAACCTCAAAGTGGGGTTCATGTGGAAATGGTGGGATTTGATCAGGCTCACTATCGATGGATAAATCAACACAAGTGTCATCTTGACGCCCGGACCACGGAATGGTCTCAACGTCGAGATTCTCGGGAGGTTAGGGTTGGTCACACTCAAAGTCAGTGGCACAAGACGACGCATCATCACTCCACGTGGGGACAATAATGGGTTGACTTGGGGTGAAGTCCAACTCTCGGTCACACTCAATTTCATTAAAGCGTTGTTGAAGTCGTTGGAGAGCTTGATTTTGAATTTGAGTGGCTTGCTCTTGCTCGATGATAAATTATTGTAAGAGTGCATCGAGAGCAGAGGTGGATGATGGTGATGAAGTGATGGCGGGTGGCAGCAGTGATTGAGGTGGACACAACTCGCTACTATCAGGACTATTCGGAGAATACTCGTATGAAGTGGTGGAATGGGGCCAAGTTCATCATACACGAAAGGATTGCTTTCGTGATGGACAATTGGTAACTGATCGTGAACGGGTGCATAAGGTTGCCATGAAGACTGTTGGAATGTGTGAGGATCCACAACATCGGGTTGGGATTCGTATTGCGTGAAAGGGTGATCAGGCCTCCATGAATAACTAGGGTACTCACACAACTCGAGATTTGATATATTGGGATGGTTGGCCGAGGTGGGTTCCAAAACAATGTCATATGGATACACATGTTCCATGGTGGGTTCAGATGGATATGAAAAATATGGACACTCATGTGACAAGTGATTGGCATATGAACAATGGGTGCACGGAAAAACATGTGACGCGTTGATACTCATCATTGGAGGTGATGAAATGTTAGATGCGTGCGTGGGCGACGCATGAGTATCAACAACGTGTGGTTGAGAGTTAAAGCCACTAAGTAAGGCATGGAGGTTCGACTCGGGATCAACTTCAAACATGCTTTGAGAAAATGAGAAATGGCCAAAGTAATCCCGTAAAGGACGTTCTACGGCCAAGAGTAGAAAAATATTTTTTTGGAAGTTTTAATTTAACAATTTTTTTTTTCAAGAGGAAAGAAAATATTTTTGGATTTTTTCTAAAAATGAAAGAAAGAAAATATTTTTGGAATTTTTTTATAAAAATAAAGAAAGAGAATATTTTTGGATTTTTTATAAAAATAAAAGAAGAAAATATTTTCGGAGTTTTTTTTTTTGAAAAATAAAGGAAGAAAAGTTTTTTTGATTTCTTTTTTTTTTAAATAAAAATGAAAGAAAATATTTTTGGGTTTTTTTTTGGAAGAAAATGTGGGGAAAATATACGCACTCTTTGAATTGGACGAACTAATTAAAAAAACGATTACCGAAAGAATGAATTGGACACACGCATGTCAAGAAGAATTCGTAACTAGCGCATAGCCAATTTTTATCTTTAGATTTAGTGAAAGGGTAGTCAAATTTTAATTAAGTCCGCTGACGATAAAAAATCACTTAATAATCTGAGTGATCGCCTTTGCAAAAAAATTTCCTATTGGGCTACCTAGTTGATTGATTTTAAATTTAGTGATGGTTAGGGTTTCACACAATGGTAAGCGAGTGAGTCGGGTGATGAAATCTCTTCTCGTGAGTGATCGGGTGTAGGTCTTAGTCAATTAATTTGTCACACCATTCGAAAATAAATGCAAGAATAAAATCAAATATGAGCACACAAAGTACATAAAAGAATTGACTCTCTAACAGGAGAGGCGGGAGGGTGTAGAAATGTACCTCCCACGATTTTTAGACCGTGGGGTGCCAAAAAATTTGAGTCGATCGGGGGGAGATCACGCCAATCTCAGTCGGCCCCGGGAGTCCTACTGACCCAAGGTAGAAAGGCTTTTAAATCCTCGCCTTTGGACGCCCTCTCTCTACCTTGTCCGATTTCCCTGTTTTCTTTTTCTTTTTTTTCTAACACCTAATAGATATATTATTCAAGGAGAAACAACCTCTCCACGGTGGCTTACAATCAAAGGAGAACTTATGAAACAAAACATAAGATAATAATCCTAACACAAGAGCAAGAACAAGATAACTTATACAAATGAAGATCTAATGTAGTGACAGCCCATCTTATCAAGCCTAACAGCTCCCCTAACCATAGGAGGGAGGTCTAAAGTTGATAAAAAGATCTGAATCGAATTGTAATGAATGCCATAATTTGCTAAATAATCTGCCACCATATTAGATTCTCTATAACAATGGGATAAAGAATATTTCAGGAGCTTTAAGTCTTCTTTTATTTAGTACAAAAATAAAATAAAAAATAAATGGTGTCTCTATGCACCGCAATACAAGCCAAGAATAGAATAATCCTAAATACAAGCCTTCTAAAATTAAGAAAAATGGTACTAAAATGCAAGAAAATATAGGAAACAAATTAACTACAAAATTGAATCCGCTTCGAGTGCTTCAATCTCCCAAGAATGGCAATGGCGCCATTTGATAACTTTCACTTTTCTATGTAGATGTCATTGTTGCAAGCCATGTTAATCAAAACCTTCCAAATACCTACAAAATAATATCAAACTAAAGTGCAGAGCGGTAAGTAAGGATGTCAATCCACATCAAGGGGATAAGCTAGAGACGAACTCAATTGTAATTCACTTTTATTTTTTTTTTATTTTTTTTTTGGGGGGGGGGGATTTTTGCTTTTTATTTTCTTTTTTTTCTTAAAACAATTGGGTGAGGTGAGGTGAGGTGAAATAACACTAAACTAAATGGATAGTCAAATGACAAACTAAAAAGTGACTAAAATGAAAAATAAAGTCTAACACAAAAATAAGAGATAAAGTGAGGTAAATAAATGTGAGAACGATCAAGGAATGGGACTACACCACAAATTTTAGCTATTCTAACTAATTAACTTAATTATTTGAATTTTTCCAAATTAATACCAAAATTACAAATCAACTCTCATTGCAAGTGTAATTTTAATAGTAATCTTTTCAAAAATTAAGTTTAAACCCCCACAACTCTAGAAAATAGATTTACACTCCTTTTAATTAATCACCAACTAGAATCGATTTATTAAAATTTATGTAAATCTCGAAAATGAATTTTAGAGTTGAAATTCAAGGAATAATACCACACTTAAGAAAACCCTATCTCTAGTTTGAATCTAAAATAGGTATTAGAATTTAGAATTTCGATTTTCTCTCGAAAATCATTTACCCTCTCTCGAGACGTAAATTTAAGGGTGGGGGGTCAAAATTAATATTCAAAGGGAGTTTTCAAGTAATCAAACTAATTAAATTAAAATAACATCAAATAAGGGTTCCCCTCACCACTTGAAAGGGGATTTAGCCTAACATGATATTAAACATGATAATCAAATAAACTAGGCAATTAAAATAAAAGTAGAGAAGAGAACAATCAAACCAAATCTCTTTGAGTGAAATTGAACTCCAATCCTTGAATTTGCAATTTATATCCCTCCAATTTGTGTGATCAAACCAAAATTACATCAACAATTACACTCAAAAATGGATTCTCACTAATTTATTTTTCTCACTAATCTAAAAAAAGTAAAATAAAATAAATTATAACCTAAAAAAAGGTAAACTAAAAAATGGTGTTTCTCTCTCTAAAATTGATATGAAAAGCCTCCCTTCAAAATGGTCTTCTTCCTTAAATAGTAAGCATGGAGTATGGGGGTAAATTGGTTAAATAGGATAGGGGTGTGCATGTGGTTATGGTGTAGGAGGGTATTTTAGGTGACACGCACAAGTGCATGTGTGTTGTGAGATGTGAGGGTGTTTTGGGTGAGGGAATAAAAATCTGATTTGTTAAAAGGGATTGGGGGTATTTTTGGAAATTGGGGGACAAAACTGGTTAAAAGCACATGTGGGAGATTTGTTTTTTTTTGTTTTGTTTGGCTTTTAACTTGAGCAGGTGAATAAAAATCGTGGATTGTTGTCAAAATAGGAAATGGGTTTGGCTTGAAAATGGGACATGGGGTTCTTGGTTAATGGGTTACAGAGGTTCTCGAGTTAGGCAGGAGGCTATGGGTTGAATGGGATCGCCGGGTTGGTGGGGTGACAGCAGGGTTATCGTGTGGTGTGTGTGTGTTTTGTTTGGTGGGTTAGTGTAATGATTTAGAGAGAGTTGGGTTGGTTATGGTAGTGTTTTAATGGAGGAATGGAGAAAGACAGTGTTGAATGGAGCAGATGGTGAGGGATGATGTTGGTAGAGGTGGTGGTTTAAGGTTTTGTTGGTGTTAATGGGTAAGGTGGGTGTTAATGGAGTTTGAGGAGAGAGAAAGGTTATTGGGGAAGATGATGGGTAGGGTTAGGATTGGGTGTGGGTGAGGTGTATGGTGTTAGGGTGTGGGTGAGATAAGTGTGTGGTGTAGGATAAGTGTGTGTGAGTGTGTTAGTTGGGTGTATGGGAGTATATGATAGATGGGTGTGAGTGTGAGGTGGAGTTTTGTGTGTATAAATGTGTATGGAAGTAGGGTGCGTGTGTGTGTGTTAGTTTGACTAACTAACTAAAAAATAAAATTAATAACATTAAAAATCTAAAACTAAAATCCTAATCTAAAAATAAAATAAAATAAAGACTCAACTAAAAAATAAGATTAAAAAGAGATAAAAATAAAAATCTATTAAACTAAAACTAAAATCCTAAAAAGTAAAATATAATAAAACTAAAAATAAGTGAATTCCTAAAAGAACTAGTCCTGATAAAATAAGACTAAAAACTAATCAAAATCAAAATCAAAATACTAATTAGAAAGAAATTAGAAAAATAGAAAATAAAACCTAGAAAATTCTAAATAAATTCTAAAAATAGAAACGACAAAAAATAAAGATTCTAAAAAATATTAAAAAGGCACAAACTAAACACACACGGGCTTCGGGGTAGGTTTAGGGACAAGTTTAGGCTCGGGTGAGGTTACAGGGCAAGGTAATTAGCTCTATTTGACTGGAAATTGCCTCGAAATATTGCTTTTGACACCGCAACTGTAATCAAGCCTGCACATTGAACATTTACACGCATAAGACTCAAATTGTCAAGAATTAGCAACTGAAATACATCTATTCGGGGTAGAAAATGTACACTTTTGGGTGCTTATCACCAGCCGTGACCCCTTCTACGTGACCCTTTTCGGTATTTGGTGTAGTGTGATGCAATCAATTTCAACGAGAAATTAGTAAGTGTGAAAGAAGATTTTACCCTTTTGGTTAAAAAAAACTCAAACAAAATCTCAAAAACAAACGTAATTTATATAAATCTAAAAATTTCAAAACTAATAAGGTTGAATACTTCAGGTAATTGGGATAAAAAGGACATTGATTCGGGTAGGTGTTATGAGTGTGAGGGTGTAGACAATAGGTCGTTCGAGTGTCCAACGAAACTAAAATGTTAGGTAAGAAAAAGGAATTAAATACCACCCTTATTGATAGTGATTCAAAATCCAATCACAGTGAGTTCTCCCATGATACTAAATTTAACGCCACTTTTGACTTAGACAAAGTTAGTCCCAAATCTTCCCTTGTTGAAGATCAGGTTGAGGAAGTTAGAGAGTAATATTAATCCAAGTGCTCCCATTATGACAACACCTTATAAACTAATGGGGAGGACGAATTTAACATCGAAAAACTCTTAATCCGAGATTTATGAAATTTATCTCCAATTAGATAAGCTGAACCTTAAATTAGGCGTCAAGCTTAAGATATATAAGGAGGAGATTGATGTCCTTGGGGAAAGAGATACTTGTTGAGTCATCCCAGACTCAAATGTTGCTTGAAGAAGAAAAGGCTAGGCAAAAGAAATGCCTATAGGGTTCTTTATAACTAAAGGATAACCTTGAGGATAGATCCAAAAAAACTCAAGAAGATGCTTATCACACCAGCTCAATCCTCAAAGGACAATATTGGCCTTAGATAAGAAAATATTGGCCTTATCACACCAATATTGGCCACGTTTGCAAGACTAGTGAGCCAAGAGTCGTAATTGTAGTGTAGATTTGAGCATACGCGTCCGTTTCATAGATCGGTGGATAACGAGGTCCAGGGGTTATGGTTGTCAAAAGTTGCAATAAAGATTAACATGGATAGTACTGCAGAGGCTAAAAGTTCAAAATGTAAGTATTGTAATCCTTAAAACGTTTTGTACTAGTGGACGTGTGTTTGGGGTGGGTGCTTGTGATTTTTACCAAGAGGTTTTCACATTAAATGACCATTGCTTTTTGCATACGATTACTTTTATTTTTAGCCTTAGTTAATTGCTATTACCTCATGTAATTTGAACCTAATAAATTAATTAGTAAATTATAAAATCGACTTAATTAATTTAATTGGGATCAAATTTAACCAGTCATATTAATTTGCACCAAATTTATTTCCATTAATATAATTAAAATTTGAATAAATAAATTAAATTAAGATTAATAATTGACTGGATTTGAAATTAGAAATATATAATTTGATATTAATTTAATTTATCAACCCATAGGAAGACCCGTGTTCTTCAAGTAGATGAAGTTGGTGAAGGTATGCCCGACCAAAATGCTTAGGTTATTAATTTCCAGGGGAATAATGTGACACCCCGCCTAATTAAATATCGGGTGATCAGTCATATATCAAATTAAAACAGGAATCTGATCTAGTTAATTCTTAGCATCACTGTCGAAAACTTTATAAAACTTACTAACCACCTAGTATTCAAAATCTAATGTCAAAATTCTAATCTTTATTAAACAACAACAACAACATGCGAAAAATATAATTTAAACCATTGCACAACTAATGAGTCTAAAATAATAATGCAATAAATAAATAAAATCCTTACCGAATAAACCATCGGCTATAATCAAAAACTAAATAAATCTGACAGATAGTAAATAAATCCCATACAATCTGAATGATTACAGTGAGCAACATGCATGAAAACAGACTAAGATAGAATTCCTAAACTAGTATTAGATGATAGAGGTGACTACTCCTACTCCTACAACATCCACATATGTCGCAGTTGCGCAACCCTGGAATAGAATCAAGTCTGGTGTCCCTATGGCTGGACACCTAAAAGTTATTGAAAATATAGTATAGAAAGGGTTAGAACCCAAAACATTTTGAAAATATTTACCAAGTGATTAAAATAAAACAATTTAAAATTCATGAATGCTCTTCATATTTAAGCTAGTGTCGTACTCACTTGAGGACCCACTCACTACTCAACTATTGCACACACTTGACGCTTTTCTTTATAAACTACCTAGTCATCTACCCTGTAACTAGTCCTAGTTATAACTCCTTTCTGTCACACTAGTCTACCCCGAGTATGTTTAATATATTATTTATAAGTTATTTATCACATTAACTTAACTAATCATTTCTCATTTAAGACCATGTAACATTCTCCCTAGTTACATATAATTAATACAATTCACTGTATGAATTTTACCCATATATAATTATCTACACCACATATACGTATCGTCATATTACAATATTCACACACATGCCGTAGATATATAACCATCCTCCCAAGTAGAAACTCACCGGATGTTCTTTATAATGCTATCACCCCAGGTATACTCTCCACCCGTACACCCTGACTCGGTGAGCTCCCCGAATCAGTGAACCAAGAATAAATGTAGCGGAGGAGGCCATAGTTCCTTCACTGGAAGTGAAACTGAATCATTCCCTAAAGCGATTCACCCCTGAAAATAAATCACAAATAAAATCCTGGGCAACTAAGACCTAGGTATTATACTCGCCATGCTCCGCAAGCCAGGGGATTCACCCTTGTCGTGTAACCTCCTGTGATAGCCCTAGAGGGGTATGTATTCCTATAAATATTATTCACACCAATATTTATAAAGCACGCAAATATATATATATATATACTACACAATCACCGCATATATATATATATTTAAATAATTCCGGCTACTCCGAGCACAATTATCGTAACACTGGCCTAACATTTCCAACTCAATATACCACCTTGTAATTTAAATAAATCCCCCATTTATTTATTTAAAACTTAAATTGTGTCACCCAACTAAAATACCTAGACTCACTCCTTCGGTACGAAATTCCACCTCTCATAATATATTCCTCACAATAACGTTATTCCGGTTAACACCCCTTCTTATTTTTTATATTCCACAATTTATTAAAACACCCTATAATAAATTAACCCAGCAAAATCTGTGCCTAAGCACTCATAGAACTAGCCCAAAATATCTGAGTCAATTCCTCGACTCTAAACTTTAATTAACTTTCCCATTAACTAATTTGTTATCATGACGTCACTCAACCAAAATACCCAGACACTCTCCTTGGCCCGTAAATTAGATCGTTATAATTTATCCACCCAAATTCCATATTTAATTCTCCCTCTTGTGTCTCCACAAAATTGTTCATATTCCTCGTTTTATAATCCCTAAACAAAATAAGGAAAACCCTCACTGTAACTGCCTTATATCCCAAATATGATTTTCCTGGACCAAATCGAAAACAAGCAAACTTGGGACCTATCTTGACCCATCGCTCGAACGACTGTCTACGTCGTTCGAACAACTAGACACGTCGCGCGAACGATTGCCTAGGTCGTTCAAACGACCTGACTCTTTTATCTCTCTTTTTTCTTCTTCCCTAGTTCGTCTGCCATAGCCTTATTCCTTTTAGTTACCCAGAAAAACCCTTCTGCAATTACCTTCTAAGACTACACGATTTATACCAGGTTTATACATCCAAATTTCATGACTTACTAACAACTCCAATTTATTACTACTGATAAAAACTTAGCACTATCACAAAGAACCTCTACCACAAGTTTATTTCACAAATCATCAATTTAACAAGATAACATATGTGTTTTATCTACATAAATCTAAATCCCCAACAGTACACTAGAGAGATTATCCCTTTACAATATCAAATTTACACGCGATGCTTCATATATTGAAAACCCAATTTATCTGTCAACCAACCCAAAATTAATTATTTGTATCACACCCACTATGATATGAATTGATTATCACAGATTTACATTGAAATAAATTAACCACTTGCCTTAGGATTCGTAGGGTCTGAATTCCATTGCTTTAGATGAGTATTTTGATGAAGAACACCCACACTTGTTCTTGATTTTGGCTCACAAGGGTTCTCCAATTTCCTCCCTCTTTTCTCCTCTACATACTTAAGTTTTCTAAAATGAGTTGTGGTTTCCACACCCTCTCACTTTTAGGTTTTATTGAGTCAGTCCCATTTTTAGGCTTGTGGGCTTAATTAAAGTGGCCCAAACACTACCGTGTGTGCCTGGTTATGCCTAAAAATGTCCCGAGACTCATTTACCACCCCCGGGTATCTTTTTCGACTATCTCGGCCTATCCGAAATCAACCGTGCACTTAGAATTGTCATCCGAATTATTTTACTAAAAATCCTTATCTCAAACCCAATCTAGTCTATATCCGACTCCCGATTAAGATAAATAAATGCCACGTCACTATCACTCATTATGAAGTAAATAAATTATTACTATTCACCTCACCTGGTAATATAAATTCCATAAATATTAACCATTTACTCTCCTGATTAATATTTTAAAATATTATTAATAATAATTAATTCAATTAAATTACAACACACAAGTAATTTACAAAATTAGACAAATTAATCAAATATCAAATGCCCAAAAATACAGGGTGTTACATACTTCCCCCTTACAAGGGAATTTCATCCCCGAAATTAGGCCGTACCTACGGCGGATAACTCTGGATATTGTTCTTGTACGTCATCCTCCCTCCCCGAGTAAACTCGACTACGCTGTGATGACTCCACTGTACTCTAACTAATGGTTCCACTTTAGACCGCAGCTTGCGCTCACTGCGATCCAGAATAGCTACAGGTATCTCCTTATATGAGACATTTGGCTGCAATTCAATCTCCTCAAGTGGAACATGCCACAAGCTCTCATGATCCTCCTATAATTCTTCAACTATGCCATGTGAAGCACGTCGTGTATCCACTGTATATGTGCCCTGGTAAATCCTTTCTATAAGCCACCGGTCCCACTCTCTCAATGATAGAAAAACGGCCCCATAAATCTCGGTGCTAGCTTCCCTATCATGTCGAACATCATAACCCCTTTCATAGGAGGCACCCCTAACCAATACCTGGTCATCAATCTCCCACTAAATGGTCTCCGACCGTATAGTGCCTCGAAAGATGAGCCTATGCTCCGTCGGCTCTACTATCTCTATGTTTAAAAAGCCCCACCTTTATGGATGCCAATTTCTTATTGCTAAACTCGTGACTCTCATCGGGGTAAATACCCGCAATAATCCCTGACTACTAATGCAGACTTCAAACCCTTAACTCAAGGTCGCGTAAGTCTCCTTACATTTCTGAGCGATCTGGAAAAGGTGCGATTTATTCAATTCCTATCGATGGACCATAAATCCCTTTGGTCCTAGAAGCTCGTTATTGTCCACCACTTATCATCCAAATGGTGGATAAAAAATCTTCCTATAAAGTCTCAAAAGGTGTCACATAGATAATAAACTGCCACGAGGTACCACACGTAACTCTACTGGTGGTAATTAATACTCCCAATCACCCATAAATTTGAAACTATACATTCCTCGATTCCTCTAACAACCTAGTCACTTTAGTCTACCATACTTAAGGGTGACATGTCTAAAATGATATGCAACTCCGTTCTCATCGCCTCATGACCGATCAGAGGTGGGACTGAAAGGTCTTATCCTAATTTGTAACAATTTTGGACAGTACCTAGTTTCGTTTAACTTCTTTCTCCAAGAGAAAAGTCGGATATATTGTACGATAGTATATCCCACTCCAAAATAAAAAAATATTCCTCTTTGGACAATTCATTCCGCAAAACCGATGGAAACCTTGACCTCTCCGCGATTTTGGATGTCCCAAATATGAATTTCACCACTCATGCTCATCAATCTCGTCACTGGGAATATCAAAATTACAAAATCCTAGTTGAAAGCCTCGGATCAAACTTTTTCCATACCTAAATGGTGTAACTTAAAGACAACTCTACTTTGTATTATTCACCACCGATCCCCACGCTCAATGTTTCACATTACGGGGGACATCTTATTCCCCTTTTTTCGGAATATACCTAAATTCATTGCGCTTGTATTTGCTCCCAAAACTACTAGGCATCTGAGTAGATGAAACTCTGCTCCACCTAGGCCGCCCATACACCCTATAACCAGTGCATATTTGCACAAACCTCAAAACATCGCATGCGTAACATACTTATCTCAAGTTCGTCCCCTGCATTCTTGGCGTGGCTATAACAGCCGGATATTTTTTATCACCCCACTGATTACTATTCAATTCTTCCTGATATTTCCCCACCCATTAATTTGTGGTGCAAAAGTTCTTCCTAGTTCTTCTTTGGTAGCACTTCTCGACACCACTGACCCTATTTCGAAATAGCTCTGAGCTCAATGCATTTTCTCCACACGTTCAATAATTATCATTTAATCCGATATCTTAGCATCCAATGACGTTTCTCCACTCCCGTCATTTTTTTAAGTCTTATGCATATAACATCTCACAGCAAACCCAAAAGAACTTTTCCCAATTCACTATTCCTTAGCATTGTCGGTCTTCGATTTTCGTAGAACCCAAAGCATATACCCAGGACACTCAAACCCTGTACCCATACTCACAAGTCTAATCATTGACTCCCTCATCTTTAAAGGATTCATATACTACTACACTCGCAATATCACTAAGTCCTCAGTGCTAAGTTAATAACGAGTTAAATCTCTTCGCTCCACCTTAACCCGGGATACCCTGAATTTCATCAGTAAGAGTCCTACGCACTGGGATCTAATATAACTAGACAACTTTACCCTCTGAATTCTACTTCACAAAATACCGCCGTGAGCTGGACCCTTTTTCAGGTAAGACATCGCAAAGAGAATATACACCCTGCCCTGGAACAACGACCACGATAGTCTTGCGATCACCGCCTACCATCGCTAACTCGTTCGTACATAGGATAAAATCATAAGCACATAATCACCTCTTCATCAAGGGATTACCTTGAAAAATATACCCTCTCAGTGTCCACACCTGCTCCCCTACATGCGGAATTAAAGAGAGCCCCGCTACTCAATGGTAAATATTTACAACTATAGTAATATTAATGATACCTCTACTAAACCTGTCTCACACGCGGATTGAGTACTAAAAAACTATTATGACTTGCTCGTGTCACAAAGAATAGACCCCAATCATTCTGGGATATAATTTGTAGTATCAATAGCCCATAACACTGGCGGCTCAAATGGTTCCTGGACATACGCACTCGTCCTAACCGAACCAAAACTCATATAACTGTTGCGCCTACTAGGCATTCCACTAGTACCATGGGAGTTGTTGATGGCCTTGAAGGCCCATACTAAACCCACTATCACTTGGTAGAAATTCTATTGATATCCATCATAAATTTGGGTCCTTTACTGGGTATCCCTTCCCTTGGTTCCTCACTAGCACCGAAAAAGATTATCCTGCTCATCGATTAGATTCTCTAACTCGTTTAGCTCCCTTATCACGAGAGCATTGGTATAAATTTTA
This sequence comes from Sambucus nigra, assembly GCA_949130495.1. NCBI lineage: Eukaryota > Viridiplantae > Streptophyta > Magnoliopsida > Dipsacales > Adoxaceae > Sambucus > Sambucus nigra. The sequence continues at coordinate 446,002,372 of OX422216.1, forward strand.
AATGTACAACCTTGACGACAATAACCCCAGTCATCCTAGTCGAATTTCCTATCCACACTTGTATATCCTAACCATGGGTTTATTAACAACTTACAAACCCTTTTTGCTTCTTCATATCCCTCTCATCGGGTACAAAGTTTGCAAATTCCATCAACTTTCTCTCACATCCAGCCACTATCCGGCCCTTTTGGAACATTTACTTAAATCTCCCTTTCCTCTCTATTTAAATAACTGGTGTCCACACACCAAATACCTTGTTATTCATGGTATCTATCCATGGATGTGGTGACTACGTCCCATTACCCTATACTGCTTCTATGAGCAAAATATTTAGCTTGAAATTTTGACTTGAGTGTCACAACACTCCCCCACATATGATCCCAATTGGATGTTCTCGTCTCGAATTCTAGCGGAATGTTCTTCTGAAACAAAATTGTTCTTCTACCCTCGCCCTTATCGTCTGCTCTAGGTGGGTCTAAAATTGCGCCATCGTCCTTCATGACAGTTCTTGGGGCAACTACTGCGCCCCAGTGGTTACTCCAACATCAATTGTTTGAACAATAATCATGGTGACTCATATCGCATCACTGTTCCCAGAATACTCTATGGCTTCTATCGAGTCCTCCCTCCTGCGATCCTTCTAACGTCCCAGGCTTTTCATTCTATAATGTTCAATCTTCCATGATCAATCTAAACTTTAAATGAATCACATCAATTATACTTAATAGCATGAGAATGTAAGTCGCATACGTAAAAGAATCCGATAATCCTATAATAAGCCTCCTCTATATCAAAGAACGCTAAGCTGAAACGTGAAAAACAGCATAGATCCTAAGGACACTTGAACCTGATGCTCTAATAGCATCTGTGACACTCCGCATAATTAAATGCAGGGTGATCAGTCCTATATCAAATTAAAAGAGGAATCTCATCTGGTTCATTCTTAACATCAGTGTCGAAAACTTTTTAAAACTTACTAACCACCTAGTATTCAAAAGCTTATGTCAAAATTTTAATCTTTATCAAACAACAACAACATGCAAAAAATATAATTTAAACTATTCACACAACCAATGAGTCCAAAACAATACTGCAATAAATAAATAAAATCCATACCGAATAAACCATCGGCTAAAATCCAAAACCAAATAAATCTGACAAATAGTAAATAAATCCCATACAATCTGAACTGAAATAATTTGAATGATTACTGTGAGTAACATGCTCGAAATAAGACTGAGATAGAATTCCTAAACTATAATTAGATGAAATAGGTGACTACTCCAACCCCTGCAACATCCACATATGTCGCAGTTGCGTAACCCTAGAATAGAATCAAGTCTGGCGTCCCTGTGGCTCGACAACTAAAAGGTTTTGAAAATATTTTACAGCAAGGGTTAGAACCCAAAATATTTTGAAAATACTTAACAAGTGATTAAAATGCAACAATTTAAAATACATGAATGCTCTTCATATTTAAGCTAATGTCGCACTCCCTTGAGGACCTACTCACCCCTCAACTATTGTGCACACCTAACCCTTTTCTTTATAACCCACCTAGTCATCTACCCCATAGATAGTCCTGGTTATAACTCCAAAATGTCACACTACTCTAACCCGAGTATGTTTAATAAATGATTTATAAGTTATTTATCACATTAACTTAACTAATCATTTCTCATTTAAGGCCATGTAAGATTCTCCCTGGGTACATATAATTAATAAGGTTCACTACATGTATTTTACCCGTATATAATTATTTACACCACATATACATATTGTCATATTACACTATTCACACACATGTCGTAGATATATAACCATCCTCCCGAGTAGACACACACCATATGTTCTTTATAATGCTATCACCCCTGGTATACTCATCCACCCGGACAATTGACTCGGTTAGCTCCCTGAATAAATGAACCAAAAATAAACGTAGAGGAGGTGGCCATAGTTCCTTCACCGTAAGTGAAACCGAATCATACCCTAAAGTTGTTCACCCATTAAAATAAATCACAAATAAAATCATGGGCGACTATGACCTGGGGATTATACTCGCCCTGCTCTATAAGCTAGGGGATTCACTCACATCGCGCAACCTCTTGTGATAGCACTAGAGGGGTATGTATTCCTATAAATATTATTCACACCAATATTTATAAAGCACACAAATATATATATATATATATATATATATATATATATATATACATACACTACACAATCATCGCATATATATATTTAAATAATCCAGGCTACACCGTGCACAATTACCGCAACACTAACCGAACATTCCCAAGTCTATATACCGACTTGTAATTTAAATAAATTCCACACTTATTTATTTATCATTTAAGGTGTGTCACCCAACTAAAATACCCAGACTCAGTCCTTCAGTCTGAAATTCCATCTCTCAAAATTTATTCCTCACAATAACTTTATTTTGGTTAACACCCCTTCCGATTTTTCATATTCCATAATTTATTATATAACCCTATAATAAATTAACCCTACCAAATCAGTGCCTAAGCACTTATAGCACTAGCCCAAAATATCTTAACCAATTCCCCGACTCTGAACTTTAATTAACTTTCCCATTAACTAATTGGTTATCATGACATCACTCAACCAAAATACCCAAACACTCTCCTTTGGCCCGTAAATTAGATCCTTAGAATTTATCCCCCCCAAATTCCATATTTAATTCTCCCTCTTGTGTCTCCACAAAATTGTTTATACACCTCCCTTTATAATCCCTAAACAAAATAAGGAAAACCCTCACTCTAACTGCCTTATATCCCAAAAATAATTTTTTTGGCCCAAATCGAAAACAAGCAAACTTTAGCCCTATCTTGACCCGTCGCTCGAACGATTGTCTACCTCATTCGAATGACTAGACACGTTGCACGAACGAATGTCTGGTTCATTAGAATGACCTGACTCTTCCCTCTCTTCTTTCCTCTTCCCAGTTAGTCTGCCATAGCCTTCTTCCCTTTAGTTACCCGAAAAAACCCTTCTACATTTATCTTCTAAGACTACACGATTTATACCAGGTTTATACATCCAAATTTTATGATTTACTAACAACTCCAATTGATAACTACTGATAAAAACTTATCACTGGCACAAAGAACCTCTACCACAAGTTGATTTCACAAATCCTCAATTTAACAAGATAACAACTGTGTTTTATCTACACAAGTCTAAATCCCCAACAGTACACTAGAGAGATTAACCATTCATAATATCAAATTTACACGTGATGTTCCATATATTGAAAACCCAATTTATATGTCAACCCAACATAAAATTAATTATTTGTATCACACCCACTATGATATGAATTGATTATCAAAGATTTACATTAACCACTTGCCTAAGGATTCGTAGGTTCTGAATTCCTTTGGGGTAAATGAGTATTTGATGAAGAATACCCACACTTGTTTTTTTTATTTTGGCTCCCAAGGGTTCTCCAATTTCCTTCCTCTTGTCTCCTCTGCATACTTAGGTTTTCTAAAATGACTTGTGGCTGCCACACCTTCTCACTTTTAGGTTTTATTGAGCCAATCCCGTTTTTAGGCTTGTGGCCTTTATTAAAGTGGCCCAAACACTCCCGTGTGGGCCTAGTTATGCCTAAAAATGTCCCGAGACCCATTTACCACCCTCGAGTACTCATTTTCGACTATCTTGGCCTATCCAGAATCAATCGTGCACTCCAAATTGTAATTCGAATTATTTTACTAAAAAGTCCTAATCTCAACCCCAATATAGTCTATATCAGACTCCCGGTTGAGATAAATAAATGCCACGTGACTATCACTCATTATGATGTAAATAAATTATTACTATTCACCTAGTAATATAAATTCCATAAATATTAACCATTTACTCTCTAAATTAATATTTAAAAAAATAATAATAATAATTAATTCAATCAAATTATGATACACAAGTAATTTAAAAAATTAGCCGAATTAATTAAATATCAAATGCCCAAAAATACCCGTGTTATAAATAGTTCCCCTACATTTTGATATATTTATTATTTTCTTTAAATGCAAGGCCTTTTTCCATCTTGATCCTATTTTTACATTTTTATTATTATGATTATTCTAATGCTATAACAATAAAACTGGCACTATAAAACATAATAATTTGTTGAAAAAGGTGAAGGGTAGGTGTTTGACGAACTTCACGTGCTTATTTTTGTACTAATTGTTTTGATTAAAATAGGTAACTTGCTTGTAAAAAGTCGAAGGTCATCTTGTGAACAACTCCACAAAATTTTGTGTTCTACAAAATAGTTTGAGTGATAATTAGTTAGTGGCCATAAAATAAGCCAATGTTTAAATCAACTTACTTTATTACTCCACTAAATATTAGTTAATCATAAAAACTAATCATCTTAAGCCTCCAAGTCCTAGGTTGAAGTTATAATCATAGATTATTTTGAACATATCAAGTGATATATCAACATAACCACTAAAGGCTGACTCAATTGCCTTGGGTTAATATTGGTCGTGTGAGAATAGTTTAGGCCATCTTGGGTGAACTCAACCATCTTTGGTTTTCTTGACCATCTTAAGTTGATTTGTTCATTTTGAACCTTATTTAAACCATGTCATGCCGACTTAGACATCTTAGGTGGATGTAGTCATCGTAGGCCTAGTTTAGGCCATCTTAGGTCAATTTAACCATTTTAGGTTGATTTGGCCATCTCAGACCAAGTTTGAGCCATCTTATGCCAACTTATCTATCTTTGGCAAATTTGGTCATCTTAGACCTAATCTAAACCATCTTAGGTTGATTTGCTCATCATATACCTAGTCTAGTCCATCTTAGGATGACTAAGTCGTCTTAGGTTTATTTGGTCATATTAGACCTAGTTTAGTCCATTTAAAGCTAACTTAGACATATTAGGCTAATTTGGTCATCTTAAACACAATTGAATCTATTTTAATCAACATACTATTATTTGGTTAACTTAGGCCTTTAGTATCTCGTTTATAAGTCACAAAAGAGTTAGAAATCTTTGTCGATCATACATTGTGATACCCCATGTAATTAACAAATTAATTCACATCAAATATAAATTTAAAATCATACCTCAGATTATATAATGCAATACCAGTCTCAGCATGAAGAGATCAAATGAAAGATATAACAATATATGGAAATTTTATGAAATCCCTCAATGTAAACTCATAATAAAATGTCCATAAGAGAGATACAATAATTTGTCAACAAGATAACTTATTACAATCTACAAGTGAGTCTCTAAAAATTGCAATTCAGACTCAGTCTCATAATACATACAATTGAAATGCCTCAAAGTAAACTACACTGAAAGGTAAAATGATAAATAAGATAAGATAGAGACCCACATCATCTCTGAAGCTGATATCCTGGATGGGAGAGAAGAATAGTGAGAGTTAGCCGGAGCAAAAAGTCCAAGTGGGAGGTTTATCCCTAGCACTCAAAGTCCATGTAAATGAGATGGGTCAAAACCCTAGCGAGTTTCTTAGCTACACCACTCAAAAGAATTTACATATATAGATGATAAAATCACAGCTTATATAAATCATATGAACGTCCAATCATATAAAGCATAACGTCACAATATATTATAATCATCTTAATTCATTTTATTAATTAATTGTTCTCATTAATTAATTTACATGTAACCAGCATGCACCCCTTCCTCTCGACCATCTCAAGAATATGCGGTACGCTAAATCAAATTGTCACATATTCATCGGCCACATGTTTCGCAATTCCAGTAAACCCGTAGCCACAATGTCTCCAGTTTCGTAACCCCACACACCATGTGACAAACTAATATAACTTAATAAATCATTCTCATCAAATATCTCAATATCGGGGTGTTCCTCCTCGGCATTCAACTATTTATTCACATTCCATATGTTCATTTACCAGTGCCATTCATGATTTGAACATGTCTTTTGTCATTATGTGCTATATTTTAAATACCCAATCACCCCACCCTCGAATTATTACTATTTAGAGCAATTAATACGTTGTAATCCATTTCATAAAAGAGAGCAAAATGGATAATAATCCTACAACTGACTTCTCATAAAATAAAAGCATTAAAGTAAAGGTAAATTGATAAAAAGTTTAAGTCATCACTCTTACTTTTCTATAAACTCCATGCATGGGGTGTTTCAACAAAATCCATATTATTTATTTTCAAATCTCAAATAATTGATTTATACAATTGGGGTCCAAACCCTAAAATGTAATTTTTCATAAAGTAGGGCCCATATTCATATTCCATAAACTATTAGAAATCAACATTTAATTTCAAACACATTAGAATATTAAAATTCACCTAATTGTAACAAGAAGTTAGAAATACATAAATTCCTAAGGTTTCTAATTAATTCTAATACTATAATTAGGTTTAGGTGAATTGTATCAAATACACATATAAAAAGCGAGGAGTGGAAAGAAATTTTCCTCAAAATGTGATTCAAAATTAGATTTATTGTTAGGGAGGAAATCTTTGAAAAGCCCCTTTGAAAAATTCTTGAAAATCCTCTTTCAATCCCTTTCGCAAAAGCTTTGAAACTCTCTTTTTAAGTATTGAATTAAAGAATAAAGTCTAAGGTTTGATTTTTAATTTGCAGTAAGCTAGGGAAAAAGGTTGAATAATAGTTGGTAATGGTGTTGCAAAAACAGTGGGCTGATTTCCAGACAAAGGAGGAATGTTTTGTTCACAAGGAAAGAGCGAGAGAAATCATCTATTTTTGTGCCATTAAAGGATTTTGTCCCACCCATTAAATTCTAGTCGAAATTTTCTAATTTGTCTCCTAAAATTCAGTCGCCTTTTTCCTTTCTCCTAAAATTCCTAACGCCCTTTTCCATTCACCTAAAATCCATCCGCCTTTTTCCTTCACCTAAAATCCCAGTCAATTTTTTCTCTTCACAAGCGCTGCAATTCACAAAGCTTCCCTCAAAATGTAAAACCCTAAAATAAACCTTAAGTAATTAACCAAAGAATTAAACACCCTTATACACCAACCATAGTACAAAATGGCCCAACTCAGTATAGAATTAAGGATAAGAATACCACGTAGCCCAAACTTTTAGATAATTCAAATATTTACCCCCAAACTTTAACAATTAAACCAATTAACATTAAAATTCCACTTTTAATTTTATTAACTTCATAAACTCATCACATCAAGTATTTTCAATATTTTGACACATAATTACTCTTAATATATCATAATTAAACTTTGGTGTTCTTTAAATTAATTAAATCATTAATAATTAATTAAATCTTAAAAAACATAACGGGGTATTACTTTCTTCCCCTCTAACAAAAAGAATTTCGTTCTCAAAATTCACAGAAAAAATATAACATATATATGTCTCAAAACAAGTGTGGATACATGTGAACTAATGGTGTCTCCTCACTCTTAAAAAACTGGACTCTATAGTCTAAAATACAGGTTGGCTCCTTAGTGTATGAAACATCGTCATTTAATTGGATATCCTCTAAGTCTATATGCTGATATGCAGACTTACCCCTCAAGAATACACAAAGCATCAAAGCATGAAACACTGTGTACTCGAGATAAATGGTCTAGAAGCACTAAACGATAAGTGAGAGATGTTACTTGGTCCGTGTCCATAAATGGCCCAACAGACCTTGGATCTAACTTTCCCTTCTTTATAAAATGCATAACCTCGTTCATGGCTAACACCTTGAGAATTTTATATCGCCAAATGCTTTGAGAACATGCTCCTAGTCATCGATTGTAATATTTACACGAGAAGAAGTTTTTGTCTCTACTAATGTTATTTTAGGCGGTCATCACAGGGATCCTAGATTTCGATACCCAATTATCATTGGGATGACGACGGATCTTAGGGTACCTAATACTCCTCATGTGATGGTGGACAGTCCCATGGGTGGTAGATCCATTACCTTCGATTTGGTCCATTAATTTCCTCCTTAGACTATCATTTTTTTGGCATAACATTGGGTCTCATTTTTGTTAGAGCGAGTGTTCAGGTCTGTTGATCATGTGTATAAATCTAACTACAAAAAAATTATTATGCAAACATAAAACTTTAGAAGGAGGAATTAGGTTTTACCTTCAATATATCTTTGGTTTGATCTCGTCTCAACACAAATAGTTTTAAATGAAGATTATTAGAGAACACAGTCTCGATGAAAAGTGTGGGCTCTTCCTTTGTGATCACCTTCTGCTTTCTTTTTCTTTATCTTTTGCCTTTCTTTCTCTCAAATATGAATTTGGGTTTTTAGAGTTTCAACAATGACTAACTTCTAAGAACAAGAGAGCCTTATGTGCATATATATAAGATACGGCAGGGACACTAAGGAGAGATAAGGATGTGGCTCATAACAATTAAACCAATTAACATTAAAATTCCACATCTATTTTTGTGCCATTAAAGGAGTTGCAATTACAATTCAGATTCTTATCACATTTCATTAATTATAACTAATACCACTAAATAAATGTAATTGCTACTCCACTCCTTAATCCAAAATTTTATTTCGAGCTCCTTAATATTAATTACGTAATTCTCCTCACGTTAAGGTCACAGATACCCGTTACTAAAATAAATTAATGATAATTTATTTAATTAACTTAGTTAAGTCCTTGAACGATTCATCTTAATTTATTTGTAATTCCATATTAATATAACCCACCTACAAAGTTTGACACATACAAAACTTATAATCATCTGAAATGGGTATTTCCAGTCTCTACACTGAGATGTGGATTATCCATAAAAGACTTTCACTATACATTAAAAACCATTACCCAATCTATCAGGATAATTGATCAAATAATGAATCTCACCCAAAAGGTAAAAGTAATAAATAACTAGTGCATGTGTCCATTAAATATATCAGGATTAAGAGCCTTAAGTAAACCTAATAATCATGAGCTATACACTATCTTATAGAATCAGTATAAAGGCAATGACCTCAAAGTAGTTATATTCAGTACACACAAAGTTCACTAGCACAATTAGTTGAAACTAAACAATTTATCATAATCAAGATAAACCTACTAAAATATTATGCTACAGCTCTATCAATGGTGTGTTCCGCTCCATCTAAGACTCTGGACGATGAAACTTATATACCATAAAAGTTGGTGATCTGATCCTCTGTGTGTAAGTTGTATTGTACACACCAGATCACCTACTAAGTAGAATAAAATACACTAGAAATATATAAAAATATGAAAAAATTAGTCCCATATACAATTCTCATTAAAATAGGAAAACTAATTTTATTAAAAAATAAATGCACAACTAAAATTATTAAATAAATCATGATTTTAGTCTACTACTAACAATTTTCATATTATTGTAGGCGTGACTCGTATATATTGATTGGGAAAGATGTGGGGTCCCTAGTATAAGGATTCTTAAAATAAGATTTTTATGATACTGACTATGGTAGTTGTGAATGGTTTGATGAATTAAGATTCCCTTATAACAAGTATCGATAGGGGTGAAGGAGATTTAATAGGGGATTAATCACGCTTCCCAATATTGGTCTCGAAGATGGTCTTCTAATCTCCATCGTTTCTAAAACAAAATGACTATATATAACTCATATTTGTAAATCTAACGGTCTTGGGTGATGGGATCATATAATGTTGCAAAGACGGTAGCAACTTATGGGATTTTATTCTAAAATATGTGAATTACCTAATTTATCTTGAGTGATACCTATTAATTTAAAATTACAAAAAGATATGAGTGGTTTAGAAAGTCTTTTGTGCCTACATCCATGGGGAAAAGAGGTAAGGAGTGATTTATGAATATGGATGCTTAGGTGATAGAATGTTTGTTATGGATCAAGCTTAAGAGTAGAAGTGTTTCATTAATGCTCTCAACATTATCGGGGTCTTATTTATAATAAGTTATATTCCTTCGTATCTAGGAGCACAACATAGTCTGTTCCTTATTTAATTACCTGTGATGAGAATCCACCTAGTTATTATGGTCGAGTTACATAAGAATTATAGTCTTTGTTATGTTTACCCCTTGATATTATCCTGGATTTTAGGGATTTGAATTATGCCATGAGTGTTATAGATCGGACACTGACCTACAAAAATATACATCTTGGAGCTTCTTATGCATGGATGAATACACTTCATTGTCTAGACTGGCATATCCACCCTCAAGAATGTTCATTCGTATATTTTTAACCTCGATCAATTAGGGCATATATATCATTAACAATCATAAGAGAATCTTATAGATCATTCATTCGGGTTAGAACAAAATTGAATGATGAGATGACCAACTATTCATTATAATTATTTATCTCGTTTGAAGTGAATACATCATGTGAGGGTGGTGTGCTCTACACAAGGTGCTTAAATCAAATAAACCTAGAGGGGGTGAATAGGTTTTAGTGATAATTTCTACCAATTTTTTGTATTTTACTCGGCAATTTTTAGATCCAACCAAGTTAACGTGCATCTAGGTTAGAGAACTAATAGTGTAACAACCCTCACTTTTGAGAGCCTATTTTATATTTATTTACTATGTGTAGTAATTAATTATAAAAGGATGGATGTTGAGTAAATATTAATTTAATACGAAAAAGGTTAATATTTACTGAAATGTTGTATGATTACCTGATGAGTAGGTAAAATTATCCATGTGGTGACTAGTTGTGTCATAAGATTTATGATAGTTTGGTTTGATATGAAATCGGAACTTAAAATGATTTATAAAATTTCCAAATGATAATTTGGAGGGTGTAGTTAGTCCCGGTAGGTGCGAGATAGTCAAAATAAGTGTCATATTGCATTTTGGCATTTCGGGAACTTTTGACTGGTTTTAGCTTAAATGTGTAGTTACGATTTATTTTATCGCGTATTAGCCATTAGAGTTGGGCATTTTAGACTTAAGGCCCAATTAAGTCTTGCTAGCCTTATTATTTTCCTCATTTTCTCTTAACACACAAATGAGCCCTAGAGAGAGTAGAGAGAGAGGAAGAGAACTTTGGAGAAAAGAGAGAATGGAGCTTGGATCTTGCTTGCATCTTCCTCAAATCTAATTTTTCTACCTCAAGGCAAGTTACCTACTTGCTATTATATGATTTAAGTGGATTAATTAGCATTGATAATTGTGGATTGTTATGATTTAGTTTAGTTAGGGTTTTATTAGATTTATGGGTATTAACCCTTGGAAATGGATTTGGATGATAAATATTGTAAATGATGGTAATTAGATATATTTTTGGTGTATTAATTCCATTAGATTATTTGGGTTTGGTTGGTTTTGAGGTTGGGAGAAAGTTTGGAGTTTAGAACTCCATAGCCAAAACTTGGCAAATTTGCAGAACCGAATCGATTTGGCCTGGCCTAATCGATTCGCCTTGAGGCAGTTTCCAGGTTTGAGTCGACTGAATCGATTTGGTTCATCCGAATCGATTCGGCAATTATCATAATCCCCTATTTTCCTGGCCGAATCGATTTGGCTAGGCCGAATCGATTCGGAAATCCTGGATTTTCCTTTTTGTTTTTCTTTTCAAATTTTAAACTTTTTCTTTAGGATTAGGACCTAGGAACCTTCTTGAATGAAGTAAACTTAGTGTCCTAGAGTTGTAGTTGAGTTCGGTCGCCACCCTAGACTAGAATTGGGTCATCTGGGGTTTATTCTGGGGAGGTTTAAAGTGATGTTAAGGCATTACTTCTTTTATTCAAACTTTTTGAAGTTAGGAAGTTAAATGCCCATGCTTGGAGACTTTAGGGGCTTATCAAAATTATATGAACTTTGGGACTTGTAGGATCATAATGATCATTTGGAGATTTAGTCGGGACTTGTAATTTGAGGAATATCAATGTCAATATTTGATGGGAATTAGGTTCGACTAAAATGAACCCAAATTGTGTTAAAGATGATAGGTTCAACTAAAATGAACCCAAACTGTGTTAAAGATGATTGGTTCAAATAAAATGAACCCAGTTGTTAAATGATGATAGGTTTGAATAAAAAGAACCAAACACATGGATAATGGAAATGGAAGTTTGGTAATGGAAATTGAAAATGAAAATGAGATTTAAAATGGTAAATGTTAATTTACTTAAGCACACCTCTCTAAATGACATCATAAGGGAAGTTCGCGCGCTTGGTGAGGCCCCCTGGCTAATGAAGCAGGGTGGATATAGTCCTAGGCCATATGTGGGGTTTTTATATGTTTTCTGCGCTGGTGAGGGGATTCCGAGTGTGGTCCTGACTCTCCCACAAGCATATGGTCGCTTCTCGACGTTGCGTTATGATCCCAGGCTGCCTTGTTTGATAGGCCCCTGGAAGATGATGGTCATTTAGGGGCGCGCCGAGTGGGGAAACTCGGAGGGGCGGTCTTAGAATTGTTATATGTATATGAATATAACTTTTCTGCATCAAGTGGGACTTGATGGATATATTCCATAAAGAGCATGGATACGTGCCATAAAGAGCACGGGATTGAGATATGTGCCATAAAGAGCACTTGATACTAATGGTATTCCTATTAAGGAATGGAAAGATAAAATGGAAAGTTAATTAACTATGGAAGTTAATAAATGAAGGGAAATTATATCTTCTTGATTAACCAAATAAATGGTTTTATTCCTATTAAGGAATGTAAAGGGAAATGGAAATTGGATAAATAAGGAAAGGTTTTCAATTTAAGTTATTTACTTTTATTCTCTTGTGTAAATGATTTAAACTTTATAATTAGTTAAATTACCTTAAATTGTAATGTAAGATAAACATGCTAGATACCATGCCATATTATCATCCTTGTCATTCATGCATAATTGTTCATTTCTATCATGCTTTTTATTTCTTCTGGTGATCATATAGAACCCGGCCCTAACCGATTTACTTTCCTTGTTGTATATATGATTGTATCCGCTCAGGTGCTCCCCCACAAGGACGTCCATTTTGATGTTTCCATTCCAGTTACTTTGACGGGCTATAAGATTTTGTGGATATTACAGGACATTGTTTTAGATGCCTCCATTTTGGTACTCTAGATACGATCGGGTCTTTTCTTCGGGCGGGTGGCCCAAACTTTTGTACTTGTTTAATGAATTTATTAAGTAAGATATTAAACTTTTGTACTGTGTTGTATGTAGCTGTGGACCGATAGTTTATTCGGTCCTTTTGTATACATTCGTCTTCGTTGTATATTATATATTCTTGTGGAATTCCACTTTCTTATCAGATTGGGTTGTTTAAATTTAATTTTCTTAACTGGTTTTAAATTTCTAAACTTTTTGGCAACCCGTTTTCTGATTTATTGGGTGGTTTTCCCGTATACTCAGTTTATTTTGTTGATGTTGAGGATGATATCCATCCATGATTCCTGTTACGTTTAAGTATCGGGCTGGCCACCCCTTATCTCGGATCGCGGGTTGTGACAAATAGATCTAAGAAAACTATAAAAATTAGGATCAAATCAAAGTCAATTAGGTGAATTAACTAGATGCAAATCCTAAGTCAATTTAGCAATGGATTATTTTGGATCCAAACTTATATCTAAGTGTGATTGTGTGTGTTTATGTCTGCAATCAATTATGTAAATAAGGAATAATCAACCACACAAGAGGCACGAGTCAATATCTATGAGGAAAAAAACCAACCTAGGAGTAAAAATCTTCAGTTCACCCTAGTCTCTCATTAGATTTAAAAATTAATCTTACACAATGTATGAAGGTACCTCTCTCTTATTTCTTAACAAGAATTTACCTATGGAGACTGAAACTCTCACCCGTTCTAATGAGTGGTCCGTTCAAAGCTCCATCAAACGGATATGGAAGTTGCATTCTCCATCATTGGATCGTACCATACTTGAACTCTCCAATATCTCAAACACCTCCTTTTAGATATTTGAGTCTAAATCTTAAAATTCAGATATCGAGTGGGTAGAATTTAATCTTGGCTATGTGTTTTTCAATTTCAAATCACTCACAAATCCCGACTACGACAATTTGCGAATCGTAATTTTCTCATATATATATATATATATATATATATATATATATATATATATATATATATATATATATATATATATATACATTAGTGATATTGTGAGTACTCTCCAGCATTTTAACATTGGGGGGGAATGACATGTGTCACCTGGAGGTGAGCCCAGAAGAGATAGAGAGAGAGAGAGAGACTATAATTTAGGCAATAATTTTTTGGCTCACCGCCAGGCGACACATGTCCGGTCCACAATGTTAAAATGCGGGATAGTCTTCACAAGAGCATTATTATTATTATTATTATTATTATTATTATTATTATTATTATTATTATTATTATTATTATTATTATTATTATTATTATTATTATGTGTGTGTGTGTGTGTGTGTGTGTGTGTGTGTGTGATTCGTCTTGAATAATGTATTTTATACCCCTTTATTCTTGCGCATTTTATCCTCCTCGTGTACGTTATTTCCTATATTTATGCTCATTAACTATACAACCTCTATTGTCGATGTTTATATTCTTTTTGAGGTATAATTGCACTTTCATAGGTGTTATACGGGCACAGTGCAAAGTTGGATGCGTTTTGAGAAAGTTTTATTGCAAGATGAAAATTCAAGGGAAATTTAGTCTTTTAAACTCCCTATTTTATGTGATATAAAAGTAGAAATATGTATATTATCAAATTATCTTCGCATGGCCACTAACCGTGTATCATTCTGACGCCGAATGAAGAAGTTATGATCATTTTTGAAAAGTTTTGGCATTTTCTTATACTTCAAGGGAATTTTAATAATTTTATACTACACAATTTGGAGGGTTTAAAAACATAATCATGTATATAATTTAATTATCTTTGCGTCACTTACAATCATGCATCATTCCGATTTCGTATAAACAAGTTATAGTCGTTTTCGTGCGACATAACAAGAATTGGATCGGAGTAGGAATGGGACTGCGAGATTCAAATCGATTCAGCTACAGTAAAAGTCCGCAAATTTGTATTTTTAGGTGGGTTTTTGGTTTGGTATTTTTGGGTAAACATTGTATCAAGTGGGGGACATCATTTTTACACTTCTTAAATAAAATTTTAGGTTAGTTTTTTGGGGTTCCTCCTTCAGGGTCAGAATGACGCACGGTCAGTGGCCACGTGAAAATAATTTGATAATATACGTGTTGGTACTTTTATACCACACAAAATAGGGAGTTTGAAAAGACCAAATTGCCCTTGAAGTTGCGTCTTGGGATAAAACTTTCCCGAAATGCATCCAACTTTGTATTGTGCACGCATAAAACCACAAAAGCTCAATTATACCTCAAAAAGTATATAAACATCAATAATAGAGATTGTCTTGTTAATGAGCATAAATATGGGAATTAATGTACACGAGGAGGCTAAAATGCACAAGAATAAAGGTGTATAAAATATCATATTCAGGACGAATCACACCCCCTAACTTGCACATTGCAAGTCTCTAGCAATGAAGTGAAAAGAAACCAGATAAAGGCCCAAACAACCACATTGCTAGTCTCTAGCAAGGATAAAAGGCCATTTTCACTGGTGAACGATTGCATTTAACATACGTAATAAGCCGTTAAATCCCTAGGTTACCCTACCGAGCGAGTGTTATCTCGTGAGGGTTTTCAGGGATGAAACCCACAAATATCAAAGTTTCCTCAAAATATGCCCATTCAATCAAAAAGACATGCTCAACAATAATGAAAGTGATTTCAACATGTTATTGGAAAAGTGAATGAATTCACAAAAAAGTACGTAGTTTCTAACTGTAAGAGGGTAGTCCCCTTGTAGCCTAGGAGTATGGAAATACTAGTTGAGGTGTAACTCCTATAGGTATGGTGATAAATGATAACCCAAAAAATCTTTTAATGAACACAAGTAAACACACAGTATTATATTTGATCAACACTCAGATTGGACTCACAACACACTTGTGTATGACTCAAACAATAATAAAGGAAACTCATAAGTAACTCAGTTATAGGGAGAGAGGAGTAATCACCCTAGATACACCTTGGCAAGCAGCCAAACAAACCAACAACTCCTGAAAGATCTCTAGTTAGCTATTCAAAGCTTCGTAATAAATGACAATAGTGGGTGAGTAAGAGCTCTAAGTAGCAATAACTTCACACCGGTATATTCTCTCTCTCATCAATTAATATTTAAAACATAACCCCTCTCTCAGATGTGGTTGAGGCCAATAAATAGCCCCCACACTACCCCCGAGATACCTTAGTCCTTTACAGCTGTAAGCAGACGTCCCCCAATGCTTTATGTCACAAACATTAAAAGCCTGATGGATTAGTTAACTCTACATCATAAACATTAAATGCCAAGACATGCCTTTTGTCTAACCACTATGCGTCAGAGGATTGCTACCACAGAGGTGGCTTACCAAACCGTCTGACAGCCCCAATACCACAGTGGTTTACTCAAGTATGGATTGGACAGTGTTTAGCTGGTTGGTTACATCACCTAACGTAGATGTGACATTAGGTAAAGGGTTGTTTGGTTCAAAAATTAACATACGATGGTACTAAAGGTTGCTCTGCATGCGCTTCCACGGTGAAATGTCTCTCAGTGTTTTACCAAGTGTATCTAAGATGGTCAGGACAATCCCTAATGATGCCATACTTTTTAATCCTCCAAACTAAGTGCCTCTGAAGTTCCCATGACGAGGTCACTCGATAGAGTATGAAAGCTCTCCCAGGCCCTCCAAGGCCTGGTCTCTTGCGAGCACCGTTTGACCTCGCATTAAATAGCACTACAATCGTTACATCATTACAATCTGTGTTAAATCACAACATAACTAAGTACAATAAAGAAAATAAAGCATGAGCTCTCTCAGCCAGTCTCTTCATTGGAAGACGTCACTGGGCTGCTACGCTGAGCTGTATCATGTAATACCCCGTAATTTTATTGATTTTTATTTAAGGGATTAATTGAATTAAATGAGAATTAATTGGGAATTAATCCAAATATAAATACTAGCGAGATGCGAGTTAGTATTTGATTATGATGTTAAAATTGAATATTTCTGAGTATATATGGTAATATATGAGTATTGAATATAATTAATTTGTCACGAGGTAGAAATACGACAATTTGGGAAATTTAGTTGGAACGCGCGTGTCAGTCGCGTCAAGAATGAATTTATTTAAATTAAAAAGTGAATTATATTTTTATCAACCGAATGGTCATTTTGTGTGCACCAACATGTCCAGAAGGGTCAAAATAGTCAGAAAACACTAGCCGGGGGTTTAGTTTGGGTCCCGGGGCATTTTTAGGCCAAACCGGCAACCTAGAAGGGTATTTTGGTCATTTTAAAAATTAAGGGATTAAAACCCACGAATTTTTTAGGTAAATTAAAGATTATTAAAAGAGACACTAAGGCCATTATCAGCCAAAAGTGAGAGAGTGGTCTACGGAGGTTTTGAGAGAAGTTAGAAGATAGGCTAGAGGACCTATACCAAACCATCTCCCCATCATCACAATTGGAAAGGATTTGTGATCGAAAAGAGGAGATAATCAACCTTGAAATGCCGACAACAATCTGAAGAACGAATCTAAGGCAAGTGATTTGATATTTTTAGTTCATTGAATATTTCTCCATGTTTAGTGTAGGAACTGTTTTGTCTTGAAAAGTTTGAGGAAAACCTAATGAAATTGTTATAGAAACTCTAAAGTTGGGTTAGGAATTGCACGTAGAATGGTTATGGATGAATTTTGTATCCGAAGACTTAACTTTGATGATTTAAAAATGGATTTATGATGAGTAATTAGGCACAATAAAATTATGGGTTCCTGTTCATAGGGTTTGGGGTAAAATTTGGGGATTAATGATAATTGCATGTTGATTAGGAGGATTTGACCCCAAAAGTATGTTAAGAAATGACCTAAGAGGATTTAGAATAGTTTAAGAACATTAAAATGCTTTTGGGATGATCTTAGGATGAATTTAGAGAAAAAAATGAAGAAAAACGAATTGGAAAATTTCTGGGCGTTTACTGCCATCTCGTTAGAAGACCTGCCCAGGTCGTTCGAACGAGTTTCTAATGAGATGACAGTATCCCTTCTAACGAGTTGGTAGCTCGTTCTAAGCCATTCATTCGAACGACCTCATTCGAACGAGATTTCTAACGAGTTGACAGAATGCCTTTTTAGGCCTGATTTTATTTAAAACTTCTAGTAGACTTATATAATTGAGTGTTAACCTTCCCTTGTTGACTAGTGGATATATTTGTGAGATTGGAAGTACGTTGAGGATTAAAACTTAGAATTAAGTAGTAAACCGGATGACACCTATGGATTAGGGTATAAGTAACTAAAATTACGACGTGACAAGAGTTGATAACTTTAATGTATATAAATCGGGGACTTGTAAACGTGTAAAATTAAATGACGATATAGGGATGAGAAATATACCTCTATTAATATTATGGGATACCTAAGATGTGTGAATGCTTGGTATATGTATTATTTGTGTATAACATACATACCATACTTGGTATCACGGGAGGTCGGCGTTCGATCAGGGCCATCTAATCTTTGTGTGCCTACTGGGGGGATTTAGATTGGTACCTCAAGGACATAGGTCAGAGAAGGACTTATTGAGAAGTTAATAAGTCTGTTGATAATGAGAGCGTAGGTATGTGCGTGACCCATGTGATGTGAACTATGTTCGTCTCCATTATGTGTGATTGTTGTTTAATGAAAACGATTCCTGAGAGATTCGAAATACGTGGTCCTTATGTACGTGATTTACCGGGATTGGATAGTAGAGTATGTGTGAACCGCAGCTTAGTCTCGGGGTGCCAGTATTGTATATTTATGATGAGAATAATATACTGTTAACTTAAATGAACTGTCATGTATAAATGTAAGTGTGAATAATAGCAACACTGTAGTAGAATTGAAAATGGAAAATCCCTAGCGATTAGTATTATAAATTTTGGGAACCAAGAAGCAAAGTAAAACTCTCTGTTTAAATTAAGATGTCGGGATTTGAATTGTGAATCGTATAGTAACGTTAGATTGTGTATTGGACTAGTTTGATAGTAGAATAACTAGAACGGGTACGGGTACAATAGGAGTGCACAATTAGTTGAGAGGTGAGGATCTCATGTGAGTGCATGCACTATTATGTACTTTATATTCATTGTTTGATGATATTAAACACTTACTGTATTTTAAACTGTTTTCACAATCGGGCTCTAACCCGTTTGCTTTCAAATCTATTTTCTTGTAAAAACATTTTAGGTGCCCAGCCACAAGGACACCAAGCGTAGGAGTTCCATTTCGATGACGTGTTGTAGCTGCTGTGGAAGTTACAGGATCTTGATAGTAGACACCTCCACTTTCTATCTTGACTCTATTTCAGATTTACTCATCTGTAGGGCATGTCACCACTTTTCTTTTAGAGACATCGTACTTACTCAGTTTTATTTCAGATTTTGGATTGTAATTATTTAGTAATTCAGACTTTGTATTCAGTACTTCGGATTATTACCGAGGAGTGTTCCTCCAGATTTATTATTCCTTTATCATTGTAATGTGACTGTAATGTGGTTGTGATATCATTGTTCCATAATTTAATACTTGTTGTATGTTAATCAGATTTAATTAAAATTGACAACTCACTTTTTAAATATTAGGTGGCTAGTAATGGTTAAAACATTTTCGACAGTGATGCTATGAACTGAACCAACTTGACAGTTTGAATTAATTTTAATAAAGGAGTAGCTACCCGGTATTTAATTAGTCGTGGTGTCACATATCGCTACCTTTATGCTGTTTTAATCTCTTAATTCTGTTATATTAGCTGGGGAGGCTTATCTCTGATTCGAATATTATCTTCAAGCCCCCCATACATTTGCCCCTTAATGTAGAGATTTGTTGTGGAAACAAGAAATGTTTGCACAAAAACTTCTTAATCTGAGGAAAAAAAATTCCTACTTCTCAGCCTCCGTTTCCACTTCTGTTGTTCTATCGTTTTCACTGGCTATTGAAATTCTCCTTAAACATTTAAGGAAACTGCTGATTACCCATTTTGATATTTCAAAAGTAAAATTATTCCCTATCTCAGTTGTTCCATTCCCTGATGCAATGAACATGTGAAAAGTGGGTATTTTTCTTAGGGTTTCCCCTAGTGGTATGAAATCTCCCTCCTAAACATCCCAAGCATTTAGACTAGTAAAAATTCTTCCGAAATAACTGTTTAGACTAGTAAAAATTCTTCCAAAATAACTGTTGAACTATAAAATTCTCCCCAGTTCCGTCATTCCGTTATTCTTCCTCGTTTTAACTTGTTCAAAAAGTAAAATTCTCCCCAATGTACCTAAGCCAGAAGTAACTCCGATCGGGCTTATAGCGAGGGGACATCATGAACTTTTTGAACTGCATTACGTGGGGTGTTTCCTCTAATGTTGAAACTCACTTCGTAAATTTTGACTGTGATACTTGTAGTTAGTTGAAAACCATTTTATCTTGTTAGAAAAGCAAAATTCTCCCCGATGTGCCTGAGTCAAAGTTAACCCCAATTGGACTTATGGCTCGTAGCTTTTTGAACCATGGTCACAACTTCTACGTTGTGGATTTGAAGTAAAACGATTATGTCATTATCCCTTCATTCATCATTTGGGCTTCTAGGGTTTATGATATGTCTGAAAAATTATAGCGCCAAAATCATAACTTCTTTTGAAAGCAAACCCTCTCTCTTCCCCAGGGGCCACTTCATTAATGACATGGGAATGTCACTCCACGAAGTGCCACATGTACATTTGAAATGATTAGGGGCGGCTTAGCACGTGTGGAGGTGGGAAAATCAAATGCTAATTTGAAAAACATTAAACAGCTATTATCCAACACTTCACCATTTTTCTCATCTACCTTACTTTCGTATTCTTCAAACTCCTAGAGCTTTTAGAGAGAGAGAAAATCAAACCTCCATTGTTGTGAAGCTTCTTGTCTGGTTCTTTCCTTCTTTGCCCTCTGTGCCACCTCTGGTGACTGTGTTCCACCATATTTAGCCTCATGTTTATCTTTTTCAAAAGATTTCTTCCCTCATCACTACACATAATGGCCTCTCCAAGTTCTCCGATTACCCTACTACTAGTGCTACCACTGCTGCCCCTAGGGAGGCCACCGCTCTAGTGGCAGCTCACTAGGAACAACTGCATTTTTACCGTCATTCCCCCATTTTCAGCAAGGGTGATGATTTGACCCCTACAAAACTTTCACTTTCAGTGCCAAGTGTGACCCCTTACTCCTGGGTGATGAAGATGAAGACTCAGCTGAATGGGGTTTCCTCCCCCAGAGGGGACCCTACATTTTCATCTTGATCAAGGTGACTTCCCTTGCTCATAAATTTATTTTGAGGCACCTGGAGGTTCTTCAGCCCATTTTTCCGCTTGGAACACCCACATGCAAATTTCCTACGTTGTATCCCTTGCCAAGGTCGGGCTTCTCGGGCTAAATGGTTTGGGGAGTTCACTCTTTCCAAACATAATGCTGCCCTCCAAGCCTTGGTCTCCCGCTGGAACATTAACACTCACACGTTTATAGTTGCATGAGGTGAGTTTACTATTACCCTGGAGGATGTTTATGAACTTCTAGGGCTTGAGCCTATCGGTGATGTGCCTTATTCTGATGAGGCCCTTGACACCGAAGAGTCTGTTGATCACTCTGAGCGGGATCGAATATGCCGAAGCTACACTGGGTCATCCAATAAAGCCACATTCACTCCTCTCATCAATTACTTCTTCAAAGATCCTTCTAAAAAGGATGGTTCCTCTACAGCTGCCAAAGGACAAGGTACCTCTCTTGAGTTTCCAGGTTATATTGTTATTATTCTTTCCTACTTTGTTATGCCAAGCAAACCAAATGACCAGCCCAGGAGGGATCATATCAATATATCCATCCGCTTGGCCAAAGGTATCAAGCGTACTCTAGTAGCCATGGCATTAGGCTCCCTATACACCTGGCTGTACAGAACTCATCTAGACATGGAACGATCCCTTGGCCGCTATAACCTAGCCAATTTTTCCAATACCATACTCCTAACGGGCTTCCTTTATGTATGTTTCCCTTCTGTATCAGCTAGTACCATTTCTCCTCCTCATAGGGAAACCATCCTGCCCCATCATTTATACCTTCATCATAAAAAGCAGAGCCGTAAGGAGATACTTCCTGGTATTGACAAACCTGACAACTTTGTCATGAGGCCTTACGGTCAAGAAGTCTTTGTCCATACTTGGAATTTTTTTCAACATAAATCCATGACGGTCCAATCAACTACTTTGAACCTTATTGTTAGAAATACCTCTCTGGACATGGTCCTTCTATTTTCTATAGGTTTTTTACCCTCTTACACCTAGTAGGGATATACTTCAGAGCACTACAACCCCAATCGGTGCAGTTGTCAATTTGGCTTTGACCAAGGGGCCCCTCGCCCAATTTTTAAGTAGTCCCTCCCTAAGGCCACCTTTACCACGGCATGTTCTCTCTACACTTCTACTGTTGCTTGGGGAATCATCTCATCTATGGATGGGCGAGTCACCATCCCCAGTATTACAAGAAAATAGGATGTGACTTTTCTATTTGTGACTAAGTACTGGCCGATGCAACTGGCCAAGATTGTTGAGTTTGTTCAGGGTCCTCTGGTGTATCCCCCAGTTGTTTCTTTTCCTCCTTAGGAACTGGGGCTTAAAGGTAATTATGTTCTTGGAGTGGAGTTCCCTATGAGAAAAACTTCAAAGAACCCCCCGAGTGAGATTCCTCCCTACTGTCAATCCCCACTATCAATTCCAAGACCAAAAAAGCTTCCACACCCAAATAAACTACCGAGGGTGCTTATGGAGAGGGACCCTCAAAACCTCCCTCCAAGAAATCCAAAGTTTCCGAAAGTGGGGCTTCCTCCAAGTCTAAATCTCAACCTGAGTCCCAAAGCCCTCTAGACGTGTTCCCCATTGCCTCCGTTCCACCTGGCATGCCTGTAGAATTAAGTGGTGAGATAATAGCCAAGTGTCAGGTCGAATTGGAGATGGTGCAATGGGCATTTCAAGAGTCCACTCCCCCCACTCCTCCTGTTGCTGCCTTCCCTACCATTATCGTGAATCCAACGGAGGGGTTGTTAAGACGCAGAAAAAGTTCTAGAGTCCCCCCCACTATTGGTGCTTCTGTCAGTCTAAAGAAAACTCTAGGTACCAAGATTCAGAGGAGATGGGCTTACGAAGTGCAGCCTGAGGCCCTTCCCCCTATAGCTCGAACTGACTCCAATGATAGTCCCCAAGTTGAGTCTGTCCCCACCGAAAGGTCTTTTGGTGACTACTCTCTTCATGTCTCGCCTGTGGTCATCTTGTAACACCCCGCATTTTTCATGCATTAAATATGTAATTAATTTGGGAATTGAAAATTACTTGTGAGACATAATTTTAATTGAATTAATTAGGGAAATTTTTTTTAAATATTAATCGGGGAGTGAATGGTTAATATTTACTGGAATTTATTTACTAATTGAATAGTAATCAATTATTTAAGTCATTTCGAGTATTAATGACAGGGTATGCACTTATCTCAACCGGGAGTCGGTATAGACTAAAGGGGTGGGGGGATAAGTATTTTTATAAATTAATTTGGATGCCAATTCTGAGTGTAAGGTTGAGTCCGAATGGGCCGAGATAGTCAAAAAAGTGTACCCGGGGTAGTAAACGGGTCACGGGGCATTTTTAGACATAGCCGGACCCACACGGGGGCAATTGGGTCATTTGGGCTTGGCCCATTAGGCAAAAAACGGGATTTAGGTTAATTGTTAAATTAGGAGAAGAAAGGAAATGGCTGATAGAGTTTTACAAAAAGGCTAAGTGTATTAAGGAACCCTAATAGCAGTTAAAGGCAGTTTTGGGATCACTAGAGAGCCAACAAGGATCATCTTCAACCTTGGAATTCATCTCCGAATCAGACACTACGAAACCTAAGGCAAGTGGATAACTTGCAATAGTATTGAATCTGTTTTTCAATTCATATTTATGTGATGTGTTTGATCAAAATTCGTTTTGGGTGTTCATGGCATAAACATGAGGTATTGAAAATAATAATCTGATTTACGAATTTGAATGAGAATTCTTGTAGAAATCTGATATTATAAATTGATACATAACTAGTAGGATGATATCTGGATAATTAGAAACGAATTTGGTGAAGGGATTTGGGATGTAAATGGGTAAGGAATTAAAGACGAATATTTCCCCAAATTCAAAAATTGTAGTTAATGGATGAATTAATAACGTTGGAGGGCATTCTGGAGGCCCCTAATAAGGTTCCTAACTTGTATTATTGTTAAGAAGGCTTGAGATTGCTGGTAGAAGGAGTTAGGGTTTTATGAAACTCGTCCATGGCAGAATCTGTCTTCGCGAAGAAGACGAAGACCTGCTCGATCGAAGGTCTGTGGTCGATCGATCGATGGTCGGAAGATTTTGACAGTTCGCCCAGTTTTCTTTTATATGAAGAAAATTTTAATTTAATCTTTTTCCATGAATTAATTTGGTGAGAAATTTATACATGGGTTTTAAATCTAATTAATGGTGAATAAAGTTAATTTAGAATTTGGAGACGATTTAGTGTGACATCATAATTTAAATTTGTTGGGTTTTGGAGAAATTAGGTGTGACACACTAAGGTTGAATTTTTGGGAAGGTGTTCAAAAGGACTAAATATAGATGTAGTGAACAAGTCCGGGGATAACGGTTGAGGAATACCGAGAGATAAATCTTATTTAGGTAAAGGCTAAATAATTCGGGAGTCGGGAATTTAGACTCGGGTGAGGTTAATTCGGACTACGAGAGTAAGTCCAATTTTATGGTGGGGGCGACACCAAAGGTGACTTAATTAATTAATGTGCGAATTAATTAATAATTAGAGTTGGACCATAAACTCTTAATAAATTAAATAGGCTTATGTTACGGATTTTGTACATGGTGTAGCCGGGACATTTTATATATATATATATATATATATATATATATATATATATATATATATACGGAGTGTGATAGTATATATATATAGTGTGTGTGCATTAATATCAGTGATTGAATATTATTAGTATATACTCTAGTGCTATTGGGGGAGGTTGCGCGTAGTGGATGAATCCCCTAGCTTGAGGAGTAGGGCGAGTATAATCCCAGGTCATAGCGTCCGTTATTTGGGTGAGGGGCATCTCACTTTCAGGGAAGGAATATGACCGCCTCCAGTTCGTATGTTAAACTAAGTTAGTGAGCGAATCTAACTTGGATAACTAGGTTATGTGAATACACCTAGTGGGATAGCACTTGGGAAATTTTATATTTTGTGAGTATTTTTATTCGGTCAAAAGTTTGTATTAAATGTTATTTCAGTATGTTTGTGAATACTGTAATATGATTAAATATATAATTAGGTAAATAATTATATATGGGATAATTAATACATTGTGAAAAATGTATTATGTGCATAACAGGTGTGAATGTTATATGAAATTAAAAAGGGTAATGATTTAATTAAGTTTGACGTTTATAATAACTTAAAAATCATGAATTAAGGCATACTCGGTTAGAGTAGGTAAATTTCAAGGGTTAAAATAAGTATTGGGTCAGAAGCGTAGGACCTAGTAAATTAAAAGGAAGCGTTAGTAGTGCACATTAGAGGAGGGGTGAGGAAGTCCTTAAGAGAGTGCGGCACTAACTAAAATATGAAGAGCATGCATATTTATTTATTACTACAAGTTAATCATTTGTTAAATGTTTTTGGGTACTAACCCTTGCTATAAAAAATTTTAAAAACCTTTTAGGTGTCCAGCCACAGGGACGCCAGGCTTGACTCTATTCCAGGTATCCTTGGTTGCAGCACATGTGGATGTTGCGGTGTTTTTGATAGACGCCTCCTTCTTTCATTCGTGTAGAGACTCTCTAGTAGTTATCTGAGCTTGTCGCTCACAGTTCATTTATCAGTATTAGACTTGTTGAGATTTTCTTCTTATCTTTACTTGTATTGGATATTTGGACCGATGGTTTATTCGGTTAGGTATTTTATTTGTGGATGGTTATTTTAGTTAACTGTGATTGTGTATTATTTTATGTTCCGCATGAGTTTTATTTAATTAATTGAAAGATAAAAATTGGCACCAGTCTACTTTTCTCACTTAGGTGGTTAGTAATTAAAAAGACGATAGTGATGCTAAGAATGGACCAACTGAGAAACTTTTTCTAACTTGATTTAGGACTGATCACTCGGGATTAATTAGGCGGGGTGTCACAGATGGTATCAGAGCATCAGGTTCTAGTGTCCTTAGGATCTGTGCGTCTTTCTACGTTTCAGCGTAGCACTCGTTTGTTGTAGAGCCCTATTATTAGGACTGTTGATTCATTTTTCGCTTGTGCGATATCGTATTTCTGATGTGAATGTTTTTGTGTAAACTGTGTACTTATGCGATTTAATCTATTTCAGATGCCACCGAGGAGACTGAGAACGGAGAGGGCTGAGGCTAGGGATGAAATCAGGGAGGCTCACCAGGAGCCACATGTACCGCCACCACCACCCCCGCCCGAGTTGATTTCCACTACTCAGGTGGCAATTACAGTGGCCCAGGCGGTCGAAACAGCAATGAGAGCTATGGCATCTCACTTTGCACTGCCCCAGGCACCGCCTCCAGTGGCACCAGCAGTTCAGGCTCCAGTGGGGCCACCATCTTGGCAGAGAGTTAGGGAGACCTTTCAGAAGGGTCACTTACCTGAGTTCCGGGGTAGCACAGATGTGATAGAGGCTTGTGACTGGAAGAAGAACATTCAGTACCATCTGCGCATGCTAAAGTGTATCGAGGTACAGAAACAGATGCCTGCTACCTTTCGTCTGTCGGGGGCAGCCTTACAGTGGTGGGAGTCAGTTACCACCGCCGAGCAGCGAGACTTGATGCCGATAGCAGAGTTTTGGGTGCGGTTCAACCGCAAATACTTTCCACCAGTAGTAGAGACTGAGATGAGAAAGAAATTCAGTGATTTAGTTCAGGGTGACCGATCAGTGGCAGACTACGAGGAAGATTTCACCTGTTTGGTAAACTTTGTGCCAAATGAGGTGAGCGATGAGGAGCGGAAGAAATCGAGGTTTATGGACGGTTTAGCCTGGCGAATCAGGCAACACTTGATTGGGAATACGGCATTAGTGATGTATACAGACGTCGTTAATACCGCACTTGTACACTGCCAGGATCATCGATTCCATGCGAAGGGGAGTAAGAGAACAGGGGAGCCGAGTCAACAGGGCAAGGCCGTTACTAGTAGTGACACAAGTGGTGCTCAGCAGCAGGCGGGCTGTCAGTAAGGGAATCAGGATAAGAAGTTTAAGCCTGGTGGGTTCTGACCGGGACGACAGGGGTTCAGGCAGGGGCAGCCGGGCCCGAATCAGCAGCAGCAGGTTCCTCAGGGTCGTCAGGGCCAAGGGAACAATGGGGGAGGCCAGCAGGGCCAGGGTCAGCCGCGTCAGGGCCAACAGGGCCAACGACAGTGGGATGGTCAAAAACGTTGTTTTGTCTATGGCCAGCTAGGGCATTTCATGAGGGAGTGCCCACAGAGGAGCAGAGGTCAACAGCAGGAGGCCCAACAGGGGAAACGGGGATAATTACCGCCAGCAGCAGCCCCACCCGCCCCACCTCAGTAGGGGCAGATGCACTACGGACGTGTGTATAATGTCCGGGATGTTCCCAATCCCTCGGCGCAGCAAGCACCGCCAGTAGTTGAGGTTATGTTTCTCATTCATGGTTATAAGGGTAGTGTTCTTTTTGATACGGGAGCATCACATTCATTCATTAAATTAAATTTTGCTAAACGGGTCGGACTACTAGAGACCGCGGGTAGTCTTCGGATGTGTGTAGAGTCGCCAGTAGGCAGTGGGGCTACGATTCACTCGATTTGTCCGGGTGTGGACATTTTGATTGGGAGACTTAGTTTAGCAGCGGACCTCTTAGTGTTGGATATGGAGAGGTACGATGTCATTTTAGGTATGGATTGGTTGGCAGGTTATCGGGCGATGGTGGATTGCTACGAGAGGACCATCGTGTTCTCCATTCCGGGGCAGGAAATGTTTTTGATAACAATGCCGCTACCTGAGGGAGGGTAACGCACACACTTGTATTACATTGAGGAGGAAACCTCACAGGAGGTGGCTATTCCATTGGACTCAATCCCAGTGGTGAGAGACTTTGAGGATGTATTTCAGGAGATACCAGGATTACCACCTAGCAGGGAAATCAAATTTGTGATCGATTTAGCACCAGGGATGAGGCCGATTGCTCGGGCCCCATATCGTATGGCCCCTTCAGAGATGCGTGAGTTGAGGGAGAAAATTCAGCAGCTGTTGGGGAAGGGTTTCATTCGACGAAGTACATCATCGTGGGGTGCACCGGTGTTGTTTGTGAAAAAGCGAGATGGCTCACTAGGGTTATGCGTGGACTATAGAGAGCTGATTAAGGCCACGATACGGAATAAGTATCCGTTGCCTAGGATTGACGACCTATTTGACCAGTTGAGAGGGGCGTCTTATTTCTCTAAGGTCGACTTGAGGTCAGGGTATCATCAACTACGTATCCGAGAGGAGGATGTTCCGAAGACTTCTTTCCTGTCGCGGTATGGATCTTACTAGTTCAGGGTAATGCCATTTGGGCACACCAATGCACCAACAGTGTTCATGGACCTCATGAATAGAGTCTTCGGGGATTTTCTCGATTAGTTTGTTATCGTGTTCATTGATGACATCCTGATCTACTCACGTACCGATGAGGAGCACGCAGAGCACCTACGTATAGTTTTACAGACATTACGGGATCACCAGCTCTATGCTAAATTTGGTAAGTGTGGATTTTGGCTACGGGAGGTTCAGTTTCTTGGCCACGTGGTGTCAGACCGGGGTATTGCAGTGGATCCAAGTAAAGTATCGGCGGTGAGGGAGTGGGGATAGCCCATGACACCGACAAAAGTGCGCAGTTTTCTGGGGTTGGCCGGTTATTACAGACGGTTCATCAAAGGATTCTCAAAGATTACGGGCCCTTTGACGAATCTTACCCGGAAAGGGGTACCTTTCACTTGGAATGATCACTGTCAATTAGCCTTCGACGAGTTAAAGGACAAGTTAACATCTGCACCCGTGCTTGCATTTCCGAAAGGAGGATTAGAGTATCGGTTTTACACTGACGCGTCCTTACAGGGACTTGGGGGTGTGCTTCAGCAGGAGGAAAGGGCTATAGCTTATGCGTATAGGTAGCTAAACCCCACGAGAGGAATTGCCCCACTCACGACCTAGATTTAGCAGCAGTCGTTTTTGCTTTGAGGATATGGAGACATTATCTCCTGGGGTAGAAGTTCACGCTATTCACGGATCACAAATCACTTTAGTATCTCTTCACTCAGAAGGAACTGAATATGAGATAGAGGCGATGGCTAGAATTCGTGAAAGACTATCAATTTGATATTCAGTATCATCCTGGTAAGGCTAATGTGGTGGCAGATGCATTGAGTCGAAGACCGACTGGGGAAATATCAGAAGTCTGGAAAGCGAAGTGGAGAGAACTTCAATACGAGGATGATGTAGCCAGGGCTTGCATGTCAGCATTATCCATCACACCCGAGATCATTATGCGAGTTGTGAGGGCTCAAGCAGAGGATCAGACATGCCGGGATAGGGTGAGCCAGTTGCTATCTGAGGGAGTAGAGGGTTACTCGATCAGCTCGGAGGGAGGCTTACGCCATAATGGGAGGTTGATTGTGCCAGAGGATGCGGACTTGAGGCACGCTGTTATGACGGAGTCTCATGGGTCGAGATTCATGGTACATCCCGGTAGGTATAAGATGTATCAAGATATGAGGAGGCAGTATTGGTGGGCAGGGATGAAACGGGACATAGCAGAGTTTGTTTCGGAATGTGCCACGTGTCAGCTTGTGAAAGTTGACCATCAGAGACCATCAGGGATGCTACAGCCACTTGAAATTCCTGTGTGGAAGTGGGAGAGCATCTCTATGGACTTCATTACAGGGTTACCGACATCGCAGAAGGGTCACGATTCCATATGGGTCATTGTGGATCGGTTGACCAAAGTGGCCCACTTCCTGCCGGTTCGCACAGACTTTGAGATGATGCGTTATGCGCAGATATTCATAGCAGAGATTGTTAAGCTGCACGGGGTACCGATAAATATTGTGTCGGATGGGGACAAGATCTTTGTGTCCCACTTTTGGCAGAGTTTTCAGGAGGCCATGGGCACGGAGTTACATTTGAGTACAGCCTATCACCCACAAACTGACGGACAGACCGAGAGAGTCAACCAGATGCTGGAAGATATGCTCATAATGTGCATATTAGACTTTGGGGGAGGTTGGGAGAAGTATCTACCTCTGGTAAAGTTTGCGTATAACAACTCTTACCAATTCACGATCGGCATGGCACCATTTGAGGCACTATACGGGAGACCTTGTCGTTCACTCGCTTATTGGTTAGAGGTGGGGGATAACAAACTCTTGGGGCTGGAGATTGTGCAGGAGACATCTGCCAAGATAGAACTGATCTGAGGGAGGATTCGGATAGCTCAGGATAGGCAGAAAAGTTACACTGACGCTTCACGGAGACATGTGGAGTTAGAGGTTGGGGATCAGGTATTGGTCTGAGTGTCCCCTATGAAAGGGGTGATGAGGTTCGGCAAGAAGGGTAAGCTAGCACCGAGGTACGTGGGACATTTACCTATTATCGAGAGGGTGGGGCCTGTAGCCTACAGGCTGGGATTTCCGTAGCACCTTCAGCGAATACACGACGTGTTCCATGTGGCATCGCTAAAGAAATATCGCAGGAGCGAGAGGGCCTTCTGGCACATTCCACTCGAAGAAATTGATTTACAGCCAGACATCTCATATGAGGAGAGGTCGGTGGCTATTCTAGACCGTAGCGAGCGGAAATTACGATCCAAGGTTGTTCCACTAGTTAGAGTACAGTGGGGTCATCACAACATTGACGAGTCTACCTGGCAGCGGGAGGAGGATATGAGGGAGCAATATCCAGAGCTTTTCATCACAGGTATGACCTAATTTTGGGGATGAAATTCCTTTGTAAAGGGGGGAGTATGTAACACCCCGCATTTTTCATGCATTAAATTTGTAATTAATTCGGGAATTGAAAATTACTTGTGAGACATAATTTTAATTGAATTAATTAGGGAAATTTTTTTTAAATATTAATCGGGGAGTGAATGGTTAATATTTACGGGAATTTATTTACTAATTGAATAGTAATCAATTATTTAAGTCATTTCGAGTATTAATGACAAGGTATGCACTTATCTCAACTGGGAGTCGGTATAGACTAAAGGGGTGGGGGGATAAGTATTTATATAAATTAATTCGGATGCCAATTTTGAGTGTAAGGTTGAGTCCGGATGGGCCGAGATAGTCGAAAAAGTGTACCCGGGGTAGTAAACGGGTCACAGTGCATTTTTAGACATAGCCGGGCCCACACGGGGGCAATTGGGTCATTTGGGCTTGGCCCATTAGGCAAAAAATGGGATTTACGTTAATTGTTAAGTTAGGAGAAGAAAGGAAATGGCTGATAGAGTTTTAGAAAAAGGCTAAGTGTATTAAGGAACCCTAATAGCAGTTAAAGGCAGTTTTGGGATCACTAAAGAGCCAACAAGGATCATCTTCAACCTTGGAATTCATCTCCGAATCAGACACTACGAAACCTAAGGCAAGTGGATAACTTGCAATAGTATTGAATCTGTTTTTCAATTCATGTGATGTGTTTGATCGAAATTCGTTTTGGGTGTTCATGGCATAAACATGAGGTTTTGAAAGTAATAATCTGATTTACGAATTTGAATGAGGATTCTTGTAGAAATCTGATATTATAAATTGATATATAACTAGTAGGATGATATCTGGATAATTAGAAACGAATTTGGTGAAGGGATTTGGGATGTAAATGGGTAAGGAATTAAAGATGAATATTTCCCCAAATTCAGAAATTGTAGTTAATGGACGAATTAATAACGTTGGAGGGCATTCTGGAGGCCCTTAATAAGGTTCCTAACTTGTATTATTGTTAAGAAGGCTTGAGATTGCTGGTAGAAGGAGTTAGGGTTTTATGAAACTCGTCCATGGCAGAATCTGTCTTCGCGAAGAAGACGAAGACCTGCTCGATCGAAGGTCTGTGGTCGATCGATCGATGGTCGGCAGATTTTGACAGTTCGCCCAGTTTTCTTTTATATGAAGAAAATTTTAATTTAATCTTTTTCCATGAATTAATTTGGTGAGAAATTTATACATGGGTTTTAAATCTAATTAATGGTGAATAAAGTTAATTTAGAATTTGGAGACGATTTAGTGTGACATCATAATTTAAATTTGTTGGGTTTTGGAGAAATTAGGTGTGACACACTAAGGTTGAATTTTTGGGAAGGTGTTCAAAAGGATTAAATATAGATGTAGTGAACAAGTTCGGGGATAACGGTTGAGGAATACCGAGAGATAAATCTTATTTAGGTAAAGGCTAAATAATTCGGGAGTCGGGAATTTAGACTCGGGTGAGGTTAATTCGGACTACGAGAGTAAGTCCAATTTTATGGTGGGGGCGACACCAAAGGTGACTTAATTAATTAATGTGCGAATTAATTAATAATTAGAGTTGGACCATAAACTCTTAATAAATTAAATAGGCTTATGTTACGGATTTTGTACATGGTGTAGCCGGGACATTTTATATTTATATATATATATATATATATATATATACGGAGTGTGATAGTATATATATATAGTGTGTGTGCATTAATATCAGTGATTGAATATTATTAGTATATACTCTAGTGCTATTGGGGGAGGTTGCGCGTAGTGGATGAATCCCCTAGCTTGAGGAGTAGGGCGAGTATAATCCCAGGTCATAGCGTCCGTTATATGGGTGAGGGGCATCTCACTTTCAGGGAAGGAATATGACCGCCTCCAATTCGTATGTTAAACTAAGTTAGTGAGCGAATCTAACTTGGATAACTAGGTTATGTGAATACACCTAGTGGGATTGCACTTGGAAAAATTTATATTTTGTGAGTATTTTTACTCGGTCGAAAGTTTGTATTAAATGTTATTTCAGTATGTTTGTGAATACTGTAATATGATTAAATATATAATTAGGTAAATAATTATATATGGGATAATTAATACATAGTGAAAAATGTATTATGTGCATAACAGGTGTGAATGTTATATGAAATTAAAAAGGGTAATGATTTAATTAAGTTTGACGTTTATAATAACTTAAAAATCATGAATAAGGCATATTCGGTTAGAGTAGGTAAATTTCAAGGGTTAAAATAAGTATTGGGTCAGAAGCGTAGGACCTAGTAAATTAAATGGAAGCGTTAGTAGTGTACATTAGCGGAGGGGTGAGGAAGTCCTTAAGAGAGTGCGGCACTAACTAAAATATGAAGAGCATGCATATTTATTTATTACTGCAAGTTAATCATTTGTTAAATGTTTTCAAATGTTTTTGGGTACTAACCCTTGCTATAAAAAATTTTAAAAAACTTTTAAGTGTCCAGCCACAGGGACGCCAGGCTTGACTCTATTCCAGGTATCCTTTGCTGCAGCACATGTGGATGTTGCGTGGTTTTTGATAGACACCTCCTTCTTTCATTCGTGTAGAGACTCTCTAGTAGTTATCTGAGCTTGTCTCTCACAGTTCATTTATCAATATTAGACTTGTTGAGATGTTCTTCTTATCTTTACTTGTATTGGATATTTGGACCGATGGTTTATTCGGTTAGGTATTTTATTTGTGGATGGTTATTTTAGTTAACTGTTGTTGATGTAAAAAATTAGATTATATCTAATTATTTAATCACAGATAAATAAAATGAGACAAAGAACTTTTAAAGTGGATCAGCCTTATAAGAATGGCCTACGTCCACTGTTTTTGTTATTGCTGACTGTTTGGGAATTATCGATTACAAGTTTTCTCAAGAAATTCCGGTCCCCTTACAATGAGGATAATACAATGTATTTATAGCCCTAAGGCTGTAATATGAAAGGGTAATACATTTAATGCCCCTTAAGCGTATACATTTGTATGATAATAATAAGCATTTAATGCGTAGTCAAACTGTTGGTAATCCGGCTATTAATGCTTTGTCCGAGGTGCAGCTCGGACCGCCTAAGCTGCTCGGACCGCCTAAGGTCCTCGGTACTCAAAAGTTCCTTGGTACTCAAAAGTTCCTCGGAGAGTTCTAGTAGGCCGGAGCGTCTGAGTTGATCGGGGAAGCAGAGTTCCTCGTTGCAGTATGGTTCCTTGGAGTCGAGGTGTTGTTCGTAAGTGTTTGTCGTTGCCACGTAGATTGCCACGTGTCTTCACCCAATAGAGCCATGTCAGCAGACTAAATTTGGTATCAACAGAAGCCCCAATGTTTCATAGTTCGAAATTTGAGGAGTGTGGAACATTCTTTCTTGATATATGGCGGTTTTAAATGGTCATCCCGAAATTTAGGAGTATTTTCTTTTGAATTTATTTCTCCTTCCAAATTCGTAGAATCGGCCTTTTTTTTGAATTTTCTAATCGCTTCGATTCCTGCGCCTCTTTTGTCTGTTTAGCTGTCGGTAACGTAACCGTCTCTTTTTGTAATCATTACTTTTACCCTTTCCCAAGGCAAAGTATTTAAACGTTGCAGAAAATCCCGTCGTCTTCTACTTTTTCAAATTTGTCTCTTTGAGTTTTCTATCGTCTCTCTCTCTCCTGTGCGTTCATCTCTTCCATCATTTGTTGTCAACAGACTCATCTCTTTCCTGTAAGATTTTCTTCTTTCTCTTTGATTTCCTTCTTTCATCATGGTTTATCCTGTAGAATCAATTGATAAGTTTCGCTCTGATTTTTCCATTCCCTCATGGGTTATTTTGGAAGAGCTTTCTGAGCCTTCAGACTATTTTCGTTTGGCTGAGGGACATTGGTTCCCCAGTCTCTTTGTTGCTGAGTGTGGCTTTTCTTTTCACCCAAACCCTCTATGTCTGAAATTCTGTCAATACTTTGACGTGGTTCCTGCACGAATAGCCCCCAACACATGGAGAATAGTTAACGGTGTTTATAGACTAAATCAAATTTATGGAACCCGTATAGGAATTCCTGAAATTATGTTTCGTTATAGATGGACTGTGGACGATAATACTTTTTATTTAAAAACTAGGTTTTAAATAGAGGTTTAGTGGTCAATCTCCCAGATGCCAATAGGGACTACTTTGAGCATGGGGTTGTTATGAAAAATTGGCAACACCCTCCATTAACTGGAGATGATGTTTACCAGGGTCCCAGATGTCCTCCCTATGGCAATGGGATAGGTTGTTTTTGTTTTATTTTATTTTCAAAATTATGCTTACTTTGTGTTTGATAAAAGGTGCCACTGATATTTTAATTTTGATTTATTTGCAGTTGACAACAAAAGAAAGTGTCCAAAGGAGGTAGACGTTAATATAAGGCATTTAAAACTTATCTGGAGTTTTCATCAGACTGTTGCCGACGAGCATATTAGGTCAGCTTCATATTTGCTACAGTACAAGATTTACACCTCCTCTTTTACTGCTCGTCCGGTAATAAGCGACGCAGAACCAATACCAGCCTCTACAAGTTCTTCACCTGAGTCACATATTCCTTTGAGTGAAAGGATGAAGAAAATAAGACCTCCTACCCTTTTTGAGAAACCTGCCTCTGGTGCTGGAGAGGCAAAAAGAAGTAAGCTTGATGTCCCAGGACAAGGGACAAAGAAAATTGATGCACCTCCCTTGGCTTCTCCTGTGAAGGTGGTCGAGAAGCCCCCAGTGGCCCCGAGCAAAGCTGCTGCTCCAAGTGACGTGATTATCATTTCTCCGACTAAGACTACATCGTTAGTCGAGAAGGTTGATGCTCCTCTGAGAAGGCTGAAGAAAAGATCCTCTATCAATTTGGCTGAAACCGTCTCTCAGCCCCCGACTAGTGGAGTTCCCACTTTTGTTCCCCCGAGCTCTGCTATGAGCTCGGTGAAGACTTGGATCATTCCCGAGATCCAAGGTATTGAAGAAAACCTTTCTCGGGACACGGTTACCACATTAGCAGTTCGTCACATTGCTTCTGTAAGTCCTATAGTCTTAAATTTTCATTCTTTCCTTTTTGTATCTGTGCACTAACTTGCTTTCATTTTCTTTTCACAGTTGGTGAGCTATTTTAATACAATTTTGAAGAAAGATGAAGCTATTAAAGCTTCAAGCTCCTCGTCTGGTGTAGAGGAAGCTTTGGTAGCCCTGGCGCAGTCTCTGAAAGATTCTCGTCAGAAATATGATGATGATAAGGCAGTCTGGGAGAAAAAGCTTACTTCGACTGAGCAGGAGAAGGCTCGGGTTATTGAGGTCTCCAAGGGGTTGGAGAAAAAAATGAATGATTTGGAGAAGAAGAATAAAGAGCTCGAAGGGAAGCTCAAAAATGCTGAGGAGTTTGAAGATAAACTCAAGGCTGCTGAGGAGGAGTTAGGTCGACTTCGAGAAGTAAGTCGTCAGAAGGAGGAAGTTGAGAATAAACTGAAGGCTGCTGACAATCTTCTTTTCGAGAAGCTTTCCTCGGAGAAGACAAAGAGGAAATTGGTTGTGAAGAAATCTTTCAGCGCTGGCTGGGATAAAGGGTGGAACAAAGGTTTGGCTGCCATGATGTCGCAAGTCGAATATGGCAGCCTCAAATAATTTAGAGATGGATGGGTCGCTGCTCTACAAGAAATGAAAGTTGATGAAGCTTCTGAATTATTTTAGCGACACATCCCTGGCCCCCCTCTAACTCCTGAAGACGAAGAAGAGGACGAAGCTGCCTCTGAGGAGTCTTCCATGGTGATGGGAGATCAAGTTTCTCATCCCCCAGCCATCCAGCCCACTAACGAGGAACTTCAACTACCTGCTACTTCCTCCGATCAACATCCAGCACTTCCCCAGAAACCCTATGATCCATCCGAGCAACCTACCTCCTCGTCCCAGCCTCCCGAGAAAGTTTTGGGAGACAAGGAAAAGGTGTAGAGTTGTTCGAATTTCTCTCTATTTTATTTTTCTTTGTCAAATGTAACTTCTGAACTTTGTACTCCTCCTCTGTGATGTAATAAAATTTGAACTTTTGATTATGCATACTGTTAATTCTCTTCTTCATGCTCTGTTTGTACTCTTATTGATTATTGCTTTTTCTTCCTCTACTAGTTTCTGGCCAGGATGGAATTATTATCTGCTCATGATACAAAGCTGTTACGACAATGCAATGAATATTTTAAAGCCGGTCACACAGACATGAGTGCAGCTCAAATCACTGACATCCTC
The DNA here is from genome assembly GCA_949130495.1 of Sambucus nigra. Taxonomy (NCBI): domain Eukaryota; kingdom Viridiplantae; phylum Streptophyta; class Magnoliopsida; order Dipsacales; family Adoxaceae; genus Sambucus; species Sambucus nigra. Next base: position 446,039,773 of record OX422216.1, read on the forward strand.
GGTCAAGGTGCTTCAGAGCAAGCAATTGAAGCCTATCAGTATTTGAAGTGCCTACTCGACCGTGCAGTGGCTAACAATGTAGCATACTATGATATGATTGAGGATCTCCAAGGCACTCTTGAAGAACTTCAGCAACAATATAAATAATCCACTGCCCTTTTTCACGAGGGGTAGGAGAAGAAGTATCAGCAAATCTGTGTCGATAAGGGATATGATAAGCGGTTTGATGCTTACGACGTGCGGGAGAGAACTTTGAAGGCTGAGGTCAAAGAGCACAGACAGATAGCTGAGTTATTAGAGCAAGAAAATAATAACCTGCAAAGAGAGATGTCTTAGTTGAATTCTGCAGCTTCCACCTCAAATGATTTGATCCCAGTGACCGAAGAGGGATTCTCTTTCTTGGAGGTCGAAAATGCCAACCTGAGGGATGAGTTAGAAACCTTGAAGAGGTCTGGCCCTTCTACATCTGCTCGAGGACGAGCAAGAGTTGCTCGGATTCCTGTCGAGGAACAGAGGACTCAATCTGCTCTAGAGAACCAGGCCTTCCAACTGATGGCAAAGAACCAGGCATTGGCTGAGATGTCTTAGAAGATCAGGGATCTGGAAGAGCATCTTTCTGCGCAGAAGTCTGTCTTGGAGAATAAATAACTCTTTATCAAAATCTCCACGAGCAGCTGGAAAGATTGACATATCAATTCCACAAGCAGCCCAGAGAATTCTGGATGGCTGGCTACAACGAGGCTCTCTACCATTTGGATGATCGTATCCAAAATGCAAACAATGAAGGTTACAAATAGGGATGGTTGAATGCCTTAGGTGTGCTGCAACTGGAACAGGGTCATTACCTGTGGGATTACCATAATCCTGGGCTGCTCGACCTACCAGTGCCACCATTCAAGCTTGATATGAGTTGGATCCCTGCTCAGGCCATCCCTCGGTGTCTGATTTCCAAATACCTCGGAGATTACAATCTCCATTCCAATGTAGAGATATCTCGTCTCGAGCACCTACTAGATCGACCATCTGTGATGAATATCAGGATGCTTGAAGATCTTAACTTCATAAATTCCCCTCATGCTTTAAATGATCCACCTGTTGGCGAGGAACCTGTTTCAAAAGCAGAGGGGAAGAAACCAATAGAATAGGAATCTTAATGTAATAAATTTGTATTTCATTTTTGATGTATTTTGTTCTACATTTAATGAAATAATTTTATTTACAAATCTTGATTGCCATTGTCTTGTAATTATAAAACACTTTTCATATGTGCATGTATATCTGTTAAAAAGATAACAACATCGTGTTATTTGTCGATCAACTAGAGTAAGACTTATTGTCGACTATCTTGAATTTGTGGTATTTAATGACTAACCAAAATTGATGATATTTTGTTTCTCAACCAACTTGGTAGTAATTTAAAAAGTCACGAGTATCAAAATTTTGCTCGATCACTTTCTCGTACTCATAAAATGTTTCCGACCAACCAAGGTCGGTAAATTTTTCTTCTCGACCAACTACAATTAGTGGATTTTTCTTACCAACCAATCTTTGGCACTTTTTGGAATAGTTTTACTTCCCTACCAACCTTAGTTGGCATTTTCGAGAATATATTTACTTCCTAACCAACCAAGTTGGCATTTTTAGGAATAGTTTTACTTCCCGACCAACCTTAGTTGGCGTTTTCGAGAATATATTTACTTCCTAACCAACCAAGTTAGCATTTTTAGGAATAGTTTTACTTCCCGACCAACCTTAGTTGGCGTTTTCGAGAATATATTTACTTCCTAACCAACCAAGTTGGCATTTTTAGGAATAGTTTTACTTCCCGACCAACCTTAGTTGGCATTTTCGAGAATATATTTACTTCCTAACCAACCAAGTTGGCATTTTTAGGAATAGTTTTACTTCCCGACCAACCTTAGCTGGCGTTTTCGAGAATATATTTACTTCCTAACCAACCTTAGTTGGCATTTTTAGGAATAGATTTGAGTAGTCCAAGATCTGCTGAGTAGTGTGTAGCACTAGTATTCCGTAAAAAATTTCCAATAAAAGGAAAGAAACTGGGCAGAACATTGTCACTTTATTCATACTGATGAAACTGCATTACATGAGAGTTTACATTACTGATAATATTTGCGCAGGTGCTCTGCATTCCATGCATTCTTAAACTCCTCCCCCTATAAAGTTTCTATTTTGTATGTCCCTGGTCGAACAACTTCCTTAACTCGATAGGGACCATGCTAGTTTGCTTCCAGTTTGTTGTGCTTTTGAATCACCTTCTTTAGCACATAGTCTCCTTCCTTTAAGTTGCACTTCTTCACTCTCTTATTGTAGAACAAAGTTGTTCGTTGCTGGTAAGCAGCATTTCTAATGGCTGCTTCTTCCCTAACCTCCTCGAGCATGTCCAAGTCTAACCTTCTCATTAAATCGCTGATAGGGGAATTGAAATTCAGTATTCTGTGTGTTGGGAGACCCAATTCGGCGGGTATAACAGCTTCACTTCCAAATGCTAGCATATATGGAGATTCCCCTGTTGCTGCTCGGGGAGTAGTTCGGTAAGCCCATAACACTGATTGTAGCTCGTTGATCCAGTTTCCTTTCGCATCGTTTAGTCTTTTTTTCAAACCATTCAGCAGCGTTCTGTTTGTCACTTCAGTTTGTCCATTGCTTTGAGGATGGCCTGGTGCCGAGTGGATCTTTAAGATATTTGACTGATGACAATAGGCAGCGAACTCCTCGTTATCAAATTGTGTTCCATGGTCTGTGATGAAGGCATGAGGAAGACCATATCGATAAATGATGTTCTTCCAAATAAATTGGTACACTTTGTCGTATGTCATATCAATGAGAGGCTCAGCCTCAACCCATTTAGTAAAATAGTCCACAGCGACCACGAGATACTTAAATCTTCCCCTGGTCGTCGGCAGTGGCCCAACCAAATCTATTCCCCATATGGCTAATGGCCAAGGGGAAGTAATGGGTGTCAATAACGCTTGGGGAGTTCTTCGGATGGAGGAGAAGCGCTGACACTTATCACATTTCTTAGCATAGGCTATGCAATCAGCCCTCATCGTCGGCCAGTAGTATCCTTGAGTCATTATTCTTTGCAAAAGAGTCCGACCTGTTACATGGGCTCCACAGGACCCTTCATGGACCTCTTCAATAAACTCTTTCACCTCGGTGGGATGCACACATCCTTGCAAACCTGCTATAATTCCTCGTCTGTATAAAATACCATTGGTCAGTACATAACGAGCATCCTTAAACTTCAGTTTCTTAGCTGCAAGTTTGTCAGTTGGTAATTCCCCTTTCTCAATATATGCCCTGATGGGATCCATCCATGATGACCCTAAATCGAGGGTATTAAAGTTTATCGTCAGATCTTCATCTATACTCCGACCAGCTAAAACTTCAATTGGGATTGTTCTTCGCAGCTCGGTAGGAGTAGCTGATGCTAATCGAGCTAAGGCGTCTGCTCTTGCATTCTCCATTCTTGGTATTCTGACCAGCTGAATAGCAGCAAATTCTGACACCAATTCCTTTGCCTTTGCATGATATCTGATCATTAATTCTCCTTTAGCTGCATATACTCCCATCATTTGATTTATGACCAATTACGAGTCACTGAAAATAATAACTTGTTCTACCCCCATGGTTTTCGCCAAACTAAGACCTGCAATCATGGCTTCATATTCAGCCTCATTATTGGAAGCTTTGAATTAGAAGCGTAGGGCGTATTCCATGTCAACCTCATCCGGACTGTTCAAAACTATCCCTGCGCCACATCCTGTAGTGCAGGATGAACCATCCACATACAGACTCCATATAGGCAACTCGTCTTCAAATTGCTGATCTGACATAGTTCCTCGGTGAAAAATTTGTTGCTTCCTATCACCATCTCTTGATATTTCTTATTGTTCGTCGATCATCTTTTCTTACCCTTTGACCAATCTAAGCTGGTCTGGGCTTGAATTTGATGATCCTGTAACATCTACTTGCCCTTTTACCAAGAAAAGTTGGTCTGGGTTTGCATTTGATGATCCTGTAACATCCACAAGTTGATTAGAGAACAACTTTTGATCCTCGGGGGTATCAGGATAGGTGAACTCTGCTATAAAATCTGCTACTGCTTGCCCTTTTAGCGATGATCTGGGTTCATAAACTATATCATATTCACCGAGTTCTATTGCCCAGCACATCAATCTTCTTGACTTTTCTGGTTTATGAAGGGCTTGCCTCAATGGCATATCAGTATATACTACTATGGTATGATCCTGGAAGTATGGCTTCATTCTTCTACTTGCCTCGATCAATGCTAGTGCCAATTTTTCCAACCTTGAATATCTGATCTCTGCTCCTCGGAAGGCCTTACTTGTGTAGTAGATTGGTTTTTGTACTCCATTCTCCATTCTTATCAATGCCGAACTAACTGCATTCTCAGATACTGCCAGATACAAGTATAATTTTTCTCCCATCACTGGCCTGGAGAACAGTGAAGGTTCTCCCAAATATTTCTTCAAGTCTTGGAAAGCCTTCTCACATTCATCATTCCACTCAAAAGTTTTTTGGAGCGTTTTGAAGAATGGGAGACATCGATCAGTTGCTCGCAATATAAATCTGTTGAGTGATGCTACTCGTCCTGTAAGACTTTGCACCTCTTTCTTCGTCGTTGGGGATCGTATCCCTAACAGAGCTTTGATCTTTTCAGGGTTAGCTTCAATGCCTCGCCGATTGACAATGTATCCCAGAAACATGCCTTCTCGTACTCCAAATATGCACTTCGTCGGGTTCAACTTCATTTGATATTTATCTAGTTGATCAAAGGTCTGGCTTAAGTCAACTAGATGATCAGCAGCTTTCTTGCTCTTTGTCAGCATATCGTCAACATAGACTTCCATATTGCAACTAATTTGTTCTGCAAACACTTTGTTCATCAGCCGCTGATATGTTGCACCTGCATTTTTCAAACCAAAAGGCATAACATTATAACAATAAGTTCCCCTAGGGGTAATGAAATAAGTACTCTCCCTGTCTTTAGGTTTCATTTTAATCTGATTGTAACCAGAATAAGCATCCATCAAGCTCAGCAGCTCGTGTCCCAAGGTAGCATCCACTAGTTGATCAATTCGGGGAAGCGGAAAATGATCCTTTAGGCATGCTTTGCTGAGGTCGGTGAAGTCTACACACATCCTCCATTTGTTGTTCTTCTTCTTCACCATCACCACATTTGCTAACCAGTCTGGATATTTAACATCTTCAATAAAGCAAGCTTTCTAGAGCTTCTCGACTTCCTCTGGTATAGCTTGATTCTTCTCGGGACTGAATACTCTTCTTCTCTACTTCACAGGCTTGATCTCCTTATTCACATTGAGTTCGTGACATAAGAAATTTGGGTCTATCCCAGGCATATCCTCATGACTCCACGCAAAAGTTTGCTTTCTGCTTCTTAGGAAAGTTATCAATTCCTATTTTAGTGAGGCTTCCAATGAAGAACCTACTTGAGTAGTTCGTTCAGGGTGCTCGTCGTCCAGGATGATGTTTTCAGTAGCTTCCACCACTTGATCCTTCACGAGTTGCGACTCATCTCTAGGATCCAATGTTTCAATTTCTGCACCTTCATCCACTTGATAGGTGATGGTCTTTTTCCTTGATTCCTCTATTTCCTCTTGCTCGGCGGATGAATAATAGCATTCCCGAGCTACTTTCTGATCACCTTTCACAACTCCTACTCCAAAATTTGTTGGAAATTTTAGGCATTGATGTACCGTAGATGGTACAGCCTCGAACTTCTTCAATCCTACTCTTCCCATGATGATATTGTATGATGATTGAACATTCTTATCCATCACGAAGAAGCGTATTCTTTCTGTTCGACAAGCAGGCCATGTACCAATGAATATATCCAACTTGATCGTCCCAAGTGGAAATACTTTCTCGCCAGCAAAACCGAGGAGGGGTCTATGATAAGGCTCCAGTTAAGATAGCTTTAGATTTAAACTGTCGAAGCACGAGTAGAACATAATATCTGTCGAGCTACCATTGTCTACCAGTACTCTTGAAATCATTACCTCCTTCCTCCTCATTTTGATCACCAATGGGTCATCATGAGGATATAGAACACCTGCGAGGTCGTTCTTTGAGAAACCAATGACCAATTTCTCTTTGTTCACCTTTCTCGGGCGATCCTCCTCAGCTAGATTTATTCGTTGAATGTATGAGCAAGCTTGAGCCTCACAGAGGTAAGCTTTTCTCTCGGCAGTAAGGTCTCATCCTGCATCTCCACCTGTGATAACATTACAGTCAAATGACCCAAAGCGTATTAAAAATACCTCACGTTCTGGCTGCCTTGGTCTCTTGGGAAGATCGGGGTCATCTTCTGGATCAACTTCATGGTCTCTCTTCTTGTTCTCCTCTGCTCGACGAGGAGATCTAGACTTCTCTCTTGCTCGGTCGTTGTTTCTTTTATCATTCCTCTGATCAACATACTTTGCCAGTTTTCCTCGTCTGATGAGTGTTTCAATCTCATTCTGAAGAGCTATGTAATTTTTAGTCATATGACCATGATCTTTGTGAAACTCGTAATATTTTGCCTTATTTCTCCTGTCAGGGTCTGCCTTCATTTTCTCTGGCCAATTTAATTCCTCGTTGTTCTTGATTTTTTCTAGAACGTGGTTGATGTCTTTCTTTAAAGGAGTATAATTATCAAATTTCTTCAATACTTCCCATGACGACCTTGTTCTTGAGTATTTGTCACTACCATTGTTCTTATGCTCTTTCTTCTTAACTTTATCACCTTCCACCTTGGTTTCTTTGGCATCCATATTCTTCTTCGCAGTCATAGCCTCCTCGGCATTCATGGTCTTCGCCACTTTTCCCATCAGATCTGACATGGTTCTAGGTGGATCTTTGGCCAAAGTGTAGTACAACTTGTTGGGCAGTATTCCACTCATCAAGGTGGTAATCGCTGTCTTTTCCTCATAATCAATGACTTCGAGCTTCTCGTTATTAAAACGAGTTATATAATCTCTGGTACTTTCACCAGCTTTTTGTCTAACGCTTAACAAATGTGCTACTCATTTAACTGGCTTTGCCCCAAAACAAAAATTCCCAATGAATAACTCGGCCAGTTGAAAAAAGGTTGAGATCTTACCCCGAGGAAGATTATTATACCATATTTGAGCAGATCTGGTAAGAGTTCCCGAGAATGCTATGCATCTCATCTCATCTGGAATAGCATAAATGTCGGCTACAGCTTGGTATTGTTCTATATGAAGGACAGGGTCGGTCTTTCCATCATATTTGGGGGTCACAACAGGTGCTTTGAACTTTGATGGTGTTGGAAAATCTACAATGGCCGGGACAAAAGGTGTTCTTTGAACAAAAGTTCGTTATAGAGGGTTCTTGGCCTTAGCCATTTCCCCTAATCTATCCTCCAGCCTCTGAATAGAGCCTTTCCACGCATCGTTTCCTTCCTCGGGCCTATTGGTTCGAGCAACTGATCGCGTTGATGTGGCTTCCTGGGATCTATCTTGACGAGTAGCTGGTCGCGACTGGGCAGATCCTTCCCTTAAATCTGATGGTCATCGAAAACTCCTCGATGCGGCTCTAGGAGGACTTTTGCTCCTCCTAGGACCTAATCAATCAAAAGGAGATACTCTACTTAATCTTTTTATTGAACTGGTCCTTTCTGGAGAGAGAGTGATACGTTGTTCAGTATCTATGGCTCGTACCGACGAAGTTCATCCAGGTTGATAAGAAAAATCTTCAGACTCCTCAGTACGATATGAATCGGTACGCCTAGTACGCGACGAAGGTAAACGGGTATTTCTTTGAATACTTCGCGATTCTGAGTGGGTTGGTGCACCGCCATGGAGGGTTCGTATGAGTTGTCGCATAGTTTCTTGCATGACTGTTTGGCCCTGGGCCAGATTTGTCATTATTCCAGACAGATCTGGAATATTTGGCGGAGCAGATGGATTTGGAGGGCTTCCAGCGTTTCGGTTGCTGGGTTATGGAATATCAGCCATTTGTGATGAACTGTTTTTTATGAAAAACGATATTACCAGTCGTTTCCCACAGACGACGCCAATCTGTTGATGTAAAAAATTAGATTATATCTAATTATTTAATCATAGATAAATAAAATGAGACAAAGAACTTTTAAAGTGGTTCAGCCTTATAAGAATGGCTTACGTCCACTGTTTTTGTTATTGCTGACTGTTTGGGAATTCTCGATTACAAGTTTTCTCAAGAAATTCCGGTCCCCTTACAATGACGATAATACAATGTATTTATAGCCCTAAGGCTGTAATGTGAAAAGGTAATACATTTAATGCCCCTTAAGCGTATACATCTGTATGATAATAATAAGCATTTAATGCGTAGTCAAACTGTTGGTTATCCGGCTATTAATGCTTTGTCCGAGGTGCAGCTCGAACCGCCTAAGCTGCTCGGACCGCCTAAGGTCCTCGGTACTCAAAAGTTCCTCGAAGAGTTCTTGTAGGTCGGAGCGTCTGAGTTGATCGGGGAAGCAGAGTTCCTCGTTGCAGTATGGTTCCTCGGAGTCGAGGTGTTATTCGTAAGTGTTTGACGTTTCCACGTAGATTTCCACGTGTCTTCACCCAATTGAGCCATGTCAGCAGACTAAATTTGGTATCAACAACTGTGATTGTGTATTATTTTATGTTCCGCATGAGTTTTATTTAATTAATTGAAAGATAAAAATTGGCACCAGTCTACTTTTCTCACTTAGGTGGTTAGTGATTAAAAAGACGACAGTGATGCAAAGAATGGACCAACTGAGAAACCTTTTCTAACTTGATTTAGGACTGATCACCCGAGATTAATTAGGCGGGGTGTCACACATCTCATCACACTCCTCTCCAGAGAAAAAGGTAAATTTTCCAACACTTAACTATTTATAGCTTAATGGAAGTATATGTAACTCTTATGCCAATTTATCTTCCTTTGTTAGGAGGTTGTTGACAAAGGGGAATTCACCCTAGTGAGTCCATTCGTGGGAGGATGATTTGGCCAGCCTGTGACTGTTTCCTCTTCTCCCCATTCTCCCATGATTGGGCTCACCTATTCCCGTCGCCCTCCATCCCACCATGCAGAGGAGGTTGCCAAAAGGGCCAATGCTTTTGCTGAATCTGAGGGAGTTTCTTCTCAACCAGGGGGAACTCCCCTAGCTTCTTCTGAGTCATCCCCTTTATCTGTGGTTCCTCTGGACATCATTCCAGTTAGTCCAAGTATCTATCGTTGCAGCTATTTCTCTTTCTACTATTCTTGCTCTAGTCATCCCTGAGGTATTTCGCCATTTTCTCCTCATTTCTTGCATATGTATGTCTTTTATGCCTTTGGTGTTATTTTAACATGGTTCAACCTCTTATTAAAAAAATCTCAAATTCCACCTATAATGGTGACTTAACAATGAAAATACGCTTGTTAAGTTTTTTTTTCAAACTCCACCTATGACAGTGACTTAATATTAGAAACACTCTTGTTAAGGTTTTTCGTCAAACTCCGCCAGTAACGGTGACTTAACAATGAAAACCACTTGTTAAGATTTTTATCAAATTCCACCAATAATGGTGACTTAACAATAAAAACACACTTGTTAAGATTTTTCATCAAACTCCGCCAGTAACGATGACTTAATAATGAAAACCACTTGTTAAGATTTTTTGTTAAACTCCACCGATAACGGTGACTTAACAATGAAAGCCACTTGTGAATATTTTTTGTCAAACTCCACCAGTAATGATGACTTAACAATGAAAAGCACTTGTTAAGATTTTTTTTAGAACTCATATCTCTTTATCTTTTTCAGGTTGCAAGAGAGATCATTTTTGTTGAAGATCAAAACTAATGAAGCCCTTCACCTGTCGCTTTACCCCATCGGGAACTAGATTTTTCGGATGAGTCAAGCCATAATGACCAAGGTTCAGCGATAAATCTTCAGGCTAATAGTGAATCTGTCCATGAAGTGACACTTCCTGATGTGGCCCTTCATGCCTTTTGCTTGCAGCTCCTTCGATAATCCCCTCAATTTTTTTTCTGCCATCGAACTATTATCGAGCGATTGATCACCCATCGCCCAGAGACTTTTACCCCAAACTACCTTCGCTCCAACCCTATCCTGATGGGCTATAGGCTTCAGGGTATGGCGACTATAGTGGCTGAGGTCGTTAATACTCCTACTTCATCTTTATCAAGACATGTTATCAATTAACATTTGGACCACTTTAGGGAGCTAGTTAGGGATGGATTCAAGTTTTCTTGGCTTATTGAATACTTGAAGGTTCTAAAGTCCACCCAACTGACCAACTAGAGGGAACTGTTCCAGAAGCTGGTGGAGGCCCAATGGGCTGAGGAGGTCAAATTGATGGAGTTGGTGCCTTTGATGAAGGCTATTGATCTCAGGGTCAAGGCTTACAAAGAGGCTTTGCTCAAGGCAATGTAGGCACGTGAGGCCCTGGCCGTTCAACTGGCTCAAGCCCATGCCAGACTTGCATAACAAATATTCCTTGTAGCTGCTTCGATTCTACTTGGGAATTTCTTTTCTTCCCCATATCTATGGTTCCACTTGGGCTGACACCGCACTTGTATTTTCTTCATATGTAATCCTTGGGCGTTAGCTCCCAATTTTTTTTATAACCATTACAAGTCGTATTAATGAAAAAGATAGAGTGTTTTATCACCACGTGTTGTTTCATTGCAATATCTATATTTATCGCAAAGTTTAAACCTTTATAATTTACAAACGAACTTTTTCTTTTCATCTCATTACAAAATAAATAACTCATAAAACAAATTGCACCATAACGAAACAAATAATTTTTAACTGAGGTTACTAGCCAACACATGATAAACTTTTACCTATTTTTTGTTAAGATTAAAAGGTTCATCCTCTTCTATTTTAGAAATTAGGCAGTAACCTGAATCGTGAGCCTCCTTTACAATGAAAGGTCCCTCCTAATTCGCAGCAAATTTAGGCAATGGGAGCCCCTAAATTTGCTTCACCGTTGCCTTCAAGATTGAATCCCCTTCCATAAATTTCCTGGGCCTCACCAAGTTGTCATATGCTCTTAAAAGTTGTTTCGTGTACATATGGAAATGTTGCATCGCATTATCTCTCTGCTCATCTAGCGCTTCCAACTGAACATGCCTACTCTGAGGGAGCATTCTTCTTCACAAGGCATATCGAGCAGAGGGGACTTCCATTTCTACTCGTAGAATTGCTTCGGCCCCAAACACAAGTGAGAACGGCGTATACCCTATAGTCTTCCTCTTGGTCATTCGATAGGCCCATAAGACTATTGGGATCTTGTCATCCCGCGATCCTGGGAAGTCTTCCATCATTTTGGCCAAAATGTTAACCCAAGTCTTGTTAGTTGCTTTGTCCTGATCGTTTCCCTTAGGATATGCCACTATTGAGGTATGATGGACAATGGAGTATCTGTCTGTAAGCATCGTTACTTCTTTGTTAACAAACGGGATCCCATTATCAGAGAGGATAACTTTTGGAATCCCAAACCTATAAATAATGTACTCCCTGATAAAGTTAGCCACCACACCTACAGTTGCTCTCTTGAGTGGTATCGCCTCAACCCACTTTATAAAATATTTTATTGCCGCAATTATCCGGATCTTCCCCCTCGAAGATGGATGTATTTCCCCTATCAGGTCAAACGCCCAAGTGTCGAATGTGTAAGGAGTGGCCAAAGAATGTAAGTCCACTAAAGGGGCATGGATCATGTTTCTATGCAGCTGGAACGCTTTGCATTTTTTTCACAAACTCAGCAAAATCCTTCTCCATAGTTGGCTAATAGTAACACAAGGTCATTAGTTGGTCGTATAGCTTTGCTCCTCCAATGTGAGACAAATTGTGATCTTATTTCAAAACCTCAATTGCCTCCTCCTTCGTGATGCATCTCAACGGTCTGTTGAAGTACCCTTTTCGATAGAGCTGACCCTCATGGACATAAAATCATGGGGCCCTTCACTTGAGTCCCATCATATTTATTTTCTCCAAAGGAATAACTCCGTCTTTGATAAAGTCGATATAGGGCCGCCTCTAATCCTTTTAAGTTTCAACGAAGTCGCATTCTACCTGAAAGAAAAGTTGACACTTATCGCACCTTCGTTACAAATCTGTTGTGTCCTGCTTCATCATGGGTGAAAATTACCCCTCCCTCTGAATTATTCTGTATAGAAGGATCTCCATTATTTTTCAATGTTCGTCATGTGTCTTCTTTAATCCTTACTTTGTTTCTTTTTGATCGACACATCTTGACAGCCATCCTCCCACATTCCTAAAATAGAGGTTTCCATGATTGTCAAAGTATTGCGCTAGCTCCTTCAGTTCCATATTGCCTTCCCCATGTTCTAATTGCCTCCTGATCTTGCCCCTCCAATCCGAATCACCTTCCAAGGCTAGGATTGATTGCACAACCGATCGGGTTGTTCTCCGTTGGATCATCACAATAGTGGTATTAGTTTTCATAGCCAATTTCTGAGCAATGGTGGCATAGGCATCAGCATGTCTATTCATCATTCTGGGATTCCTTCTTATCTTGAGTTAATGGAACTAAGTGATCAGTCATTAGATGATCATTCTATAAGGCGCTAGATGATACGTCACGAATATTGCATTTTCCACCTGTTAATTCATGCATTTTTAGGCCCCTCGGGTACCGTAATTGCTATATTTATGCTCATTAATCAGACAACCTCCGTTTTATGTGCTAATATATTATTTGAGGTATTATTGAGTGTTTGTAGGTGTTACGGTGCTTAGTGTGAAGTTTCATCGCATTTGGGTAAAGTTTAGTTGAAGTTTGCACATTCAGGGGTAATTCGGTAATTTCACACTTCGAAATTTTTGCCCAAGTATTCATGAAAGTTGTAGCTCTCGGGTCAAGCTTTGTGTGGTCGTGAACGATTCTCGAATAAGAGTCCAAACGAAGAAAACACGGACCTTTAATCGAAGAAGAATTATAAGTTGTTATTTAATTTAATATTTTATTAATACTTTAACATTCTATTCACTTCCTTATGTGTCCCTTTCTTCTCTTTGCGCCGCAAACTCACAATTCAGCCGTGGGCGATTTTGGACAAGCTTGGGTTTTGGTTTCATCCAAAATTGGAGCTTTTCATCTGCAAATGGAGCTCGGATTTTGTTACGCGCATATCAAAATGAGTCCCGAGTTATCTAATTTTGTAAATGGGTCTTGGTTTTGGCCATTAATGGAGGTTGTGGATCTTGGTATTTTCATTGTGGGTTTGGTTTTGATGGTGCTGGGTCTCGGGTTACACTCCATTACAGGCCATATGGAGCTTGACTAAAAAATGGGTCTTAGTTTGCATCGCACACGCAGCTCCGTGGTGACACAGGTCTCGGCTATATCAGCCATGGGTGGCTTTGTCATTAGTGTTGGGTCTTTGAGTTAGGGCCTTGGTTTACTATTATGTCAAGTTTATTATAGCAACACAGGTCTTGGACTCATGTCCTTGTCATGTGGGTCTCGGCATAACCAAGGTCCAGTAATGGCAGCTAGTTTTGTGGTGGTCGCGGACTTGTTTTTGTTGCAATTAAATTTCTTGGGGGAAATTTCGCAAGCCTACGGGTGCGAATCGATTCGTACCTTTGCAAATCGATTCACTTGGAGACAGTGTTGAAGTTTTCCATTTCCAAATCGATTCGCACCTTTGCAAATCGATTCGCTCCCCTGTTTTGCTGCTATCCCCTTTTTCTATTTTTATTTTCTTTTTCTTTTGTTTCTTAATTAAGAGACTTATCCCCTTTTTCTTCCTTTTTCCTTATTCTTTTATCACTTAATGTAACTTACTATGAATGCACCACTTGGTGTATTTTTGTAAAGAGATTAGTTTTTAGCTCTTTTTTACTTCTCTCTTAGTTTTAGGAGCTAGGGTTTGTGAACACTGGGGTTTATTTGTTGGAGCTCACCCCTTTCCTCTACCATTAATGTAAGTTTTATTTTCTTCTTCTTCCTTGTTTGTTAGCTTTGTTCCTTTAAATTTCGAAGCTTAGTTATTTATTTCAAGCCTAGTTAAATTGTTTTAGTTAATTTATTTCTTATTTTAATTATTAATTAGTTTAATCATGTGTAGTGAGTAGTTAAATAGGATTTGGGTCGTGTGTCCGCCATTGATGGGCGTCGAGCTCCAAAAATTAGGTTTTGTGTAAAATCGCATTTAATTGAAACCTCGCGTATTAAAATTGGTTTATTATGCATTTAACTTTCTTTGACACGCAATGTTAGTGTTTATAGCGATAACCCTATTTTAATCCACGTGTGACCATTTTGAATTAAATGTTTAATCTGGAAACTTTGGATTGGATTCCTTATTGTGTGATGTTTATGCTTAATTGATTATGTCGGTTAAATATCTTTTGAATCGGAATTCTAATTAGTAGTTGTTTAGCCCTTGTGGTGGGAATGCGACCCCGACTCTCTCTTTTAAATTGATTAGTCTTAACTTCTTCATTTTGCTTTTTCACCATTTCCAACCTATCACCTTTTACACTTTTAATCCTGAAGTGATAAATCAATTACCAATCTAATCAACACTCCCTATGGATTCTTGATACCCGACTTACTGCTATACTTGTATCGTAAGTGCAATCGTAATTTAGGTTTTTGTATTAACATGGTGAAACGAATTCAACGATTAGAGTTTTGACGCGACGCTACTTTTCATGCTTCATCACTAGACTGATGTGTTTCAACACATATTCCCCGTTCACTTATTGGACCACCAAGTTTAAATCTCTTTTGATTCATAGTGAACGGATCCCCCTTTGAAGGCCCTCAAGCAACCCTAGTACCAATGCTTCATATTTTGCTTCGTTATTGGAGCAAGTGAAATCCAATTTGTAGAAAAGGCAAAATTCCTCCTTCTGTTTCTTTATAGGAAAGGAAATCCAATTTATAGAGAAGATAACCCCTGCCCCACCATTATTTTTCACCGAAGAACCATCAAATTTCATCATCCATTCTTCAAGGTTGGCATCCAAAAAATTCGCCTTCAAGTCGTCTCTTAGGATGCTTTCTCGGGGTGGCTCAAATACCCCAGATGGGAAAATTATCAATAAATCCGCATATGCTTGGCTCTTAATTACGCGAGGGACCACACATTTTAAGTCATACCGAAAGAATGAGGAACCACCTAGCTATTCTTCCAATCAAAATAGTTCTTGCCAATAAAAACTTAATTAGGTCACATCTTGTCACGATGTGAATTATGAAAGATAACATGTAACGTCTGAGTTTTTGTGCTAAAAAACCAAGGTTGAACAATGTCTTTCAACACTATTGTACCTTGCCTCTAGTCCATGTATGATCCTGCTCAGGTAGTAGACTGGCCTTTCTTGACCATTGGCTTCCTGCGCCAAGAGAGCTCTGATGGACCTAGTGGTATATGTGAGGTAGAGTTGCAACGGTATCCCTTCTCTTAGAGGAATCATCATTTATGGAGAAGTGAGCAGCTTCTTTAACTTGGTCAAAGACTCCTAGTGAGCTTCATCCCATTTGAATTTCGTGCCCTTTCGCAGCAGCTCCATTAGTGGGTGAGTTATTTTGGCTAGTCCTGTTACAAATCTCCTAAGGTAGGAGACTTTATCGAGGAAACTCTTAATCTCCTTCATCGTTCTTGGACATGAAATTTCCAAGATTGCTCGTTGCTTGTCCTGGTCCATCTGTACTCTATGCCGATTCACCATGAAACTCGATAACTTCCCACTTATGAGACCAAAAGCGCACTTTAGTGGGTTCATCTTCAATTTGTATTTTCTGCAGCGAATGAACACCCTCCTTAAGTCATCTAAATGTGACTCTTCCTTCTTCGACTTGATGACCAAATTATTCACATAAAATTTCAAAAACTTGTGAAATAAGTCATGGAAAATGGCCATCATCGTCCTTTGATACATTGCCCTAGCATTCTTTAACCCGAAGGGAATCACTTTGTATATGAAGTTGCCCAACAGGGTCCTGAACGTTGTCTTCTCTGCGTCTGTTGGGTCCGTCTTGATTTGGTTGTATCCCACATACCCATCCATAAAGCTATACATTTCATGACCCATCGTTGCATCAATTAAGCTACCAATGGAGGGCAGAGGGAACTCATCTTTTAGGCAGGCTCTATTCAAATATCTGAGGTCCACACAGATCCTTATCTGATTCTTATCCTTTTTTCCCATTGGGACGATGTTTAACAGCTAAATTGGGTGTTGTATCGGTTCAATGAACCTTGTCATTAACAATCATTCCACCTCTTCTTTCTTTTTTAAATCCAGCTCCATTTTATAAGTTCTTGTGGCTTGCTTCATCGTTATAGCTGAAGGCATAACGTTGAGATTGTGGAAACTCACTTCTTCATCTAGGCCCTCCATCTCAGTGTATTTCCATGCAAAAACGTCCCTATATTCCTGAATCATCTCAACCAAGGCCCTTCTTTTCTCCTTGCTCAGATCCTTCAAAATGAAGATGGGCTTTGTGTCTTCTCCTTCATCGACTAAGTCCAACTGCTCTACTTCTTGCACTTATGGCTTCGACCAATCTGTCATACACTCTAGCCCTTCTCCCACTTCCTCTACAAACTCTTGTATGTTATAGTTATTAATGATCATACATTACCCCGATTGGTCTATCAAGAAACATTCATACACTAGGTCAACCTCTTCACCAGCTTCTAGATCAGCTCCTTTGACTTCCCTCTCACACCCTTAGAGTAGGTAAATCACTCTTCCATCCTTCATGATTTTCTTCTTGCATTGCCTATTTGCTATAACAACTGCCTTCCTATTCCTTTCCCTTAATGCTTCTAAAAATTTGCTTCCAGAAAACCTTTTCAGCACACTCTGCTGCTGAGCCTCATGCTCCATCGAATCCATCATGGGCCCCATTCTATCCTTGAGCTGCTTTAAGAAGTTCTGTTTCTTAGGATCAGCAAGGTAAGCTTCCTCAGCCACTTCCTTCCCACTTGCCCTTTAATCACTTTGGCTATTCACAAGTCCCGTCTATTCTCTGATGGAGGGAACCCTCGCTCCTTCCATCCTTCTTATTAACACCCTGAAAATTTTCCTCCAGTTCCGTGTAAAAAGATGCATCAACCAAGTGAGATTCCTCGATGGATAAATTCTTCTTCATCACACATATAACGATTTCAGTCCCCTTCACATTTGCCTTCGTGCATTGGTTATATGTCGATGGGACTAAACCATGGTTGTTCATCCACACCCTCCCTATCAGAAGTTGGTACGAAGTAGCACTCTCAATCACGTGGAATTTGATGTACGAAGTAAGGTTCCCCATCACAATCCCCACGTTCACATATCCAAATGACTTGGACGATTGACTATCATAGCTAGAAATTACCAAAGGATTTGGTATCAATATTTCCTCCGTAATGTTAGCTATCTGGAACGAACTGATAGGCATGATGTTTTTTTATACCCTACCTGTAAAAACCCAGGTTTTTGAGCGACTATTTTATACTATTTTGCCTGATGGGCTAATTTTATAAAATAGGGGATGTTGGAGTAAATATTATTTCCCGTGAGACTTAGGGATAATATTTACTATGTTTTGTCTATTTACCGTTATGAGAAGGTAAATAGCATTATATTGTGTATTATTGCGTCGTTATATGTAAAACGACGGTTATGACATATATTTAAATTTGGGTATAATTAATGAAATAAAAGGAAATTGGAACGTAAAAATAGTTCACACTTTCCCGAATGCCAAAATAGGGGGTGCGATTGTTTTTAGAATAGTCGGGGTAGTCGAAATAAGTGCCACGTTGTATTTTTGGGTTTCTGGCACTTTTTACGCGTTATGGCTCAATTAAGTGGTTACGAGTCATTTTAGTGGTGTATTAACAATTAAAGGTGAGGATTTATGTTCTTAGACCCGTATAAGTCCCCCACCCCCTTTCTTTTTCTTCATTTTTGGGAGAGAAGCCAAAGGAGAGAGAGAGAGAAGAGAGTTGGGAGAAAATGGGAGAAAGAGAGAAAATGAAGATTTTGGGCCGAATTCCGTCGCTACCGGAGGTGATCCGAGACTACGAACCTCGAGGCAAGTTTCTTACTTGCTAGATATTTATTTAATGTGATAAATCTGCATGTGTAGTTAAGTTTTGGGAGGTTTAAACCATAAATGGGTTTTTGTAGATTTTGGTGTTTAATCCCTTAATCTTGTGTTTTAATTTGATTTGAGGTGAAATAATTAATTGTATGATGTTTAGAAGTGATTGGGTAGCATTATTTATTGTTGTGGTTGGGTGAAATAGCGGGTAGGAGCTTGGATGGCTCGTTAATGGCCGAAACAGCTTCTCGGAGAAGAAGTTGTCCGCCAAGATCGATCAATCGAGCCTGGGGGATCGATCGATCGAAGCCTTCGATCGATCGACGGCCAGGGATCGATCGATCGACCCGTTCTGAAAAGGTGAGATTTTTCTAGTTTTGTTTTAGCCCTTTTCTTTTAGGTTCGAGGTTTAGGAACCTTCCTTTGGGAAGTAATGGGGAGTCCTAGAGGGTTGTTATTGGGTAGACTAATGTCCTAGGCTAAGAGGGGATATTTGGGTTACCCGAGGGCTAGTTGTATAGGTTAATGTCCGAATGATATAAGGGGTTAACCTAAAGATAAATTGGAAGTTAAAATATTAATGTTGAGCTTTTGGGAGACACTCCATTATGGAGACTCACTTTGAGGGTTTATGAAATTATATGAACTCTTGGAGGCTATTCTGAGGTTAGTGGAACTTTGGGTCTTAGGTCATTAATAAAATATGACTTAATAAGAATGAAATGCACATTCTAAAACTTGGTGCTTAATGGTTAAATGGATGATTTTTGGAAATGTAAATTATGATGTTTTCAAAATGGAAAAAGGTAATGTTTTTCATAAATGTTAATTTATGGATACACACCTCTCTAAATCGCTATCATAAGGGAAGTTGCGCGCATTGTGGTGAAGCCCCCTGGCTAATGAATGCAGGGTGGATATAGTCCCTAGGCCATGTGAGCGCTTGTGATTGTATATTTTTCTGTGATGGTTAGGAGATTCCGGGTGTGGTCTTGACTATCCCGCGGGCACATGGTCGCTTCCCGACGTTTCGATAGGATCCCAGGTTGTCTTGATGATAGGCCCTGGAAGATGATAGCCATTTAGGGGCGCGCACAGTGGGGAAACTCGGACAAGCGGTCTTAGAATCGTTATATATATATATATATATATGATTATAACTATTCTAAATCAAGTTGGACTTGATGTATGATGGGTGCCATAAAGAGCACGATGAAATGCCATGAAGAGCATGAGAAAGTGCCACAAAGAGCAAGATGAAATGCCATAAAGAGCATATAATGATGACTATATTCCTGATAAGGAAGAGAATTTTGAAATGAAATAGTTTATGATGAAAGTAATTTGGTAAACATTTGATAAAATGTTGTACCATTTATATATGTTCCTAAAGATGAATTAGGAATTGTGCCATTAGATGGTGGATGGGTTTTATTTTATATTTTCTCTGTGTGGCTGTAGATGTGACCTCCCACACTTATGCACACACATACATTTATTAATTATTTCGTGCTAAGGATCTAATGGATCTCGACGATTAACCTTGCCTAAGTAGTAGTGTATCGGGGGGATTCCTTGTTTGGATTTCGCTTTGCGAGACACCCCACGCACGAATAGGGCATAGTGTTGAGACTGGGGATAAGTTAGCCCTTAGTACTTAGGGTTAACTAGAACATCTCATAATATTGCGCTAGGTTTCTGCTAGATTGAGAGGTGAGAAATATTACTGTTATCTGCGAGAGAATTACGCACTTAACTGTCATGCATTTTAAGTCACACGGTAATCATATCAAACCGGGCCCTGACCCGTATCTATATTTCTTTATTTCTGCATATTCTTTGCCGTTACAAGTGCTCTACCGCATGGACACCCGTGATTACATTTCCATTCCAGTAGTCATGGAGCTACAGCATATTGCGGATGTTGTAGGTTGCTTGTATTAGACGCTTCTCTCTTTTGTACTCTAGTTATGTTCAGTATATTTATTCGGGCGTGTTTTGCCCAAGGTATTGCACTCATTCATTATATTGTAAATATTGAAATGTAATACTCGATGTATTATTTGTATTGGTCTGTTCACCGACAGCTTATTCGGTGATATTTATTATATTGTCATTCTTTATCCATTGATTTTTGGTATCCACCATTTTTACAAATGGGATTGTCTAAGTGTTTTTCTTTTACTTTCAAATTTTTTAATTTGACAATCCGTTTTCTAAAATGATTGGTGGTTATCTCATACTATTATTTTAATCGACAGTGATGCTGAGAATGGACCACCTATGATTCCTGTGATTATTAGAGTATTGGGCTGGCCACCTATTATTTTAGTAGGCGGGTTGTCACAGGTGGTATCAGAGCATTAGGTTCTAAAGTCCTTAGGAATCTGTGCGAACGTTTTACGTCTGCTGCGTTTCTCTCTAATTGATGTAGAGCCCTAAGATTAAGATCGTTGATTTCTCTCGTGAGATTTCGTTCTCCTTCTATGTTGTGAGAACCCCGAAGATCTTTTGTGCATTCGTGTGAGACTTGTAAGTCGTTAGATGAAGGGCGTTGTGGAAGGCCGTTGTGAAGTCGTCACGAGGCGGGATTACTATAAGCTGTGAACTGTAGTCGGGGATGAGGGCCGCTTTAGAGGTCTCTTCCTTTGTAGCATTGTTTTATATTGCTGCCGTGACTACTAAGTACGGTGAAAATAGTTTTCCCAAGTACCGCTGCGATAGAGAGTGGTACTATGCTTGGGATTCCAAGCAATGTCAATTTGGAGTTGAGAGGTCCTTGACAAGGACCACATATTGAAGTTCGGTTGGATAGAGGAAGTGTAACCTCGTTCGGTGAGAACATAAGGCCCGAGAGTTTTGGCCTAGATATGGGTATAGAAGTGCCTAGGTGTGAGGGTTTGAGGAGAACCTTTCACCCATTGGAGTAAGGTTGAAGTGGCAGGAATGGTAGTCGCCTCTTTATGGTGGGGCAGAATGTTTTACCCATAGAGAGAGGGCCTTTCAGTGGAAATGATAGGCTCGTAAGTAAGTGTTGGTAACACTTCTAGAGAAGTAGTGTTCATGAGACCCCATTGGTGGACATCCAACCGGGGAAGACTCGTGGAGCTAAGGTCGGGGAGGCTGGTAGGATGTTCTCTTTGCTGAAGAAGTTAAGGGA
The DNA here is from genome assembly GCA_949130495.1 of Sambucus nigra. Classification (NCBI taxonomy): domain Eukaryota; kingdom Viridiplantae; phylum Streptophyta; class Magnoliopsida; order Dipsacales; family Adoxaceae; genus Sambucus; species Sambucus nigra. The sequence goes on from OX422216.1 coordinate 446,061,049, forward strand.
ACTACGCGTTCTGATCTTGTCGATTGAAGATAACCGACAAGGATGGGACTCCTAGTTGGGAAATTGATGGAAGTAGTTTGGTTCAGATAAGACAAGAATGCCGTGTCTTGGAACCATTGGTAGAGGCCAAGGAGATCGGCTAGTATGTTGGTGGGACTTTCCAACTTAGGTGGGAGAAGTGCATTCCTTAAGATAAGATGGAGAAGTATGGCGATAACCCTAGGTTCGGGTGTGTATATCGAGCTGGTGATAGTATCGGTATTTATATATAGTAAGTATATCTATATGACTTCCAGGATAGGGAAGTTCTGTATTTTCCTTTCACTCGTTATGGGGCGAGTGGTGATATGTGGTACGTGATACTTGTATTATATGTAAAATACGAGTAAAGATATTTCTGGTTGGGTTGGTGTGATAGCAAGCGAATAAATCGAGAGGCTATCCTATTTCTAGTTCTAGAATAAGGACTAGTTGTTCTATAATATCTCCCCTGGATACAGGTCGAGACTTTATAGAGGTGGTTTACGGTATGTAGATAGTTTCCTTTATTTTGTTTTTATTGTGTTTACTTGCTTTGTTTGCTTTGCTTGTGTATGTTGTGCCTTATCTCCACGACCGGCTAGTTAAGGGGATTGTGTGGAGGGGTTCCTTGTTTGGATTTCACTTCGGCGAGACGCTCCACACATGAACCTTAACGACGTTGGGAGTGGATAGATGTGCATTTTCTTTTCTTTTCTGTTCTTTCTTTTCTTTTTCAGTTGGTAGAGATGTTGGGTTGGAAGGTTTAGCCAAGAATCGCGTATATGAGTGATTACGGGCTAAGTTGATGTGCGATATATGAGCACTATGATAGTTTTCCTCTGATCGATGTGGGGAAGACTAAGATTATGAAAGTCCGATAGAGACTTATGGTTGTGCCTTAATGAGAAGGCCATTTGTAACGAAGTATATGTGTATTTTGGGATAAGGTATTTATGGCATTTTACTAAAAGTAAATGCCTCAGTCGATTGTTATGGTAGGACGTAGAAGTAAATATGTATTAGTAGAGTTACGAGTTAGGATTTAGTCGTTCCCGATCATGTGTCTTCGACCGTTACTTCTCGACGACCGACAATGCGAGGTAGTAGTGTAACGGGAGGGTTCCTTGTTTGGATTTCTCTTCGGCGAGACATCCCACGCATGAAACCGAGCTAATGTCAGAAGTCGGGAAAGGTCTTGGACACTAGGGATATATTTAGTACTATACTTATACGACTAGGTTAGGATAGATAGATTGGCCTTAGGATTCTTAGGACGCTAGGCCCTTAGGGCAGGCGACGTTATTTTAGGAAGGTGGTTGGGAGTTGACCACAATATGTTTGTGGGTTAACTCTAAGTAGGATTCGATCACTCGAATGAGAAGTAAAGGATCTCGAGCTATTCGGAATGTTAGGCCATTAGTGGTGAGGCCTCTTGTAGATAAAGTGTTACATTGGTAACCTACCTTTTGAAGAGTTGAAGTATGAGCTGACTTTTTCTCCTAGACTCGTGTTGTTATGATCAAGAGTGGGTTAAACGAACGAGTCTTTGCCAGGAATGGGAAGTATTTATATGGGAGCATGGACTCATTGTTCATGTGTCTCACACTTTTAAAACTTTGTGAGAAGTATTATCCCACGCTTGATTTGGAATTCGTAGCGGTAGTATTCGCCTTAAAGAATTAGAGGCATTACTTCCTTGGCAGGAATTTGGGTCTCTTCATGAGCAACAAGTTTGTAATCGTGAAGGACTATCGATAGGATATTCCCTTTCGCTAAGGCAATGCGAATGGGAGTGTTATAGGCGCCGAGTACAAAACCGTCTGAGAGTTTAGTCGTGGCATGGAATGCCAATGGAACAAGTTTAACTGAGGGGGCTCTATTGTAAGAGCATTTATGTCCGTGATTGACCCTTTCACCTACTTGTGTGTAGAGAGTAGTGTGGAATGAGGACGGGTATATCCATGGACATTTTTATCGAATTGTTGATAATGAAACGGTCATGATTCTAGTTGAGAAAACTGTGGATCATTAGACCAATCGTTGCTTACCCAATGGAAACGGGTGGACTAAGTACAAAAGTGTACGCCCAGCTCTTCTTAGTAGGAGTTTTAGATCTGTATGCGGTTCCTATCAAACAGTGGTGAACTGAGAGAGACATTCGTGTCAAAGTACTGGTAAAGTTTCCAGGAAGAAATGGGAACTGTGTGGATATGGGGTATATCCTACCACCCGTAAATGGATGGGTGGGTTTGATTTAAAGGAAGAATTGGAGTAGTAGTTCTTATGGATAGAATTCCCGTATAATAATTAGTATCGTTTTCGATAAGCATGATGTCGTGTGTAGCCTAGTATAGTTGGCAGTGTGCCTTGTCTGTTCGTTGGAATGGAAACAGCGAATAGTATATTTCTTGGACTGGGAGTGGTCCGGGAATATTTCTTTAAAGATCGGGCTCATTGAGCTGTAGACTTCTAAGGGCTACGCCAACGCTAATAGGAGTTAGTAGTGTTGGGGTTAGCGATTGTAAGTTAGTGTAGTTATTCCCTAGTAAGGGTGTAATGAGTTTCGAAAAGTAAGGCAATTTGTGCCGAGATTGTGTAAATATCTCCTCCCTTAGTAGAAGGGTGGGATAGATAGTTCACGAGGAATGATTTGGCGCTATGTTATAGCATGATGTTGTGGACTGAGATCGTATAGTAATGACCTTAGTCTGAGTCCTAGGGGGACATTGCACTATAGAGCGGTTTGCTAGTATGATAGCACGGTTTTTGGTATAGTATACCCTTTATACGGTTATGGGTTACGCCTGAATTTTGAGGGCAAAATTCCCCTTTAAGGGGGGGAGTATGTAACAACCCAGGTTTTTGAGCGACTATTTTATACTATTTTGCCTGATGGGCTAATTTTATAAAATAGGGGATGTTGGAGTAAATATTATTTCCCGTGAGACTTAGGGATAATATTTACTATGTTTTGTCTATTTACCGTTATGAGAAGGTAAATAGCATTATATTGTGTATTATTGCGTCGTTATATGTAAAATGACGGTTATGACCTATATTTAAATTTGGGTATAATTAATGAAATAAAAGGAAATTGGAACGTAAAAATAGTTCACACTTTCCCGAATGCCAAAATAGGGGGTGCGATTGTTTTTAGAATAGTCGGGGTAGTCGAAATAAGTGCCACGTTGTATTTTTGGGTTTCTGGCACTTTTTACGCGTTATGGCTCAATTAAGTGGTTACGAGTCATTTTAGTGGTGTATTAACAATTAAAGGTGGGGATTTATGTTCTTAGACCCGTATAAGTCCCCCACCCCCTTTCTTTTTCTTCATTTTTGGGAGAGAAGCCAAAGGAGAGAGAGAGAGAAGAGAGTTGGGAGAAAATGGGAGAAAGAGAGAAAATGAAGATTTTGGGCCGAATTCCGTCGCTACCGGAGGTGATCCGAGACTACGAACCTCGAGGCAAATTTCTTACTTGCTAGATATTTATTTAATGTGATAAATCAGCATGTGTAGTTAAGTTTTGGGAGTTTTAAACCATAAATGGATTTTTGTAGATTTTGGTGTTTAATCACTTAATCTTGTGTTTTAATTTGATTTGAGGTGAAATAATTAATTGTATGATGTTTAGAAGTGATTGGGTAGCATTATTTGTTGTTGTGGTTGGGTGAAATAGCGGGTAGGAGGTTGGATGGATCATTAATGGCCGAAACAGCTTCTCGAAGAAGAAGTTGTCCGCCAAGATCGATCGATCGAGCCTGGGGGATCGATCGATCGAAGCCTTCGATCGATCGACGGCCAGGGGTCGATCGATCGACCCCTTCTGAAAAGGTGAGATTTTTCTAGTTTTGTTTTAGCCCTTTTCTTTTAGGTTCGAGGTTTAGGAACCTTCCTTTGGGAAGTAATGGGGAGTCCTAGAGGGTTGTTATTGGGTAGACTAATGTCCTAGGCTAAGAGGGGATATTTGGGTTACCCGAGGGCTAGTTGTATAGGTTAATGTCCGAATGATATAAGGGGTTAACCTAAAGATAAATTGGAAGTTAAAATATTAATGTTGAGCTTTTGGGAGACACTCCATTATGGAGACTCACTTTGAGGGTTTATGAAATTATATGAACTCTTGGAGGCTATTCTGAGGTTAGTGGAACTTTGGGTCTTAGGTCATTAATAAAATATGACTTAATAAGAATGAAATGCACATTCTAAAACTTGGTGCTTAATGGTTAAATGGATGATTTTTGGAAATGTAAAATATGATGTTTTCAAAATGGAAAAAGGTAATATTTTTCATAAATGTTAATTTATGGATACACACCTCTCTAAGTCGCTATCATAAGGGAAGTTGCGTGCGTTGTGGTGAAGCCCCCTGGCTAATGAATGCAGGGTGGATATAGTCCCTAGGCCATGTGAGCGCTCGTGATTGTATATTTTTCTGCGATGGTTAGGAGATTCCGGGTGTGGTCTTGACTATCCCGCAGGCACATGGTCGCTTCCCGACGTTTCGATAGGATCCCAGGTTGTCTTGATGATAGGCCCTGGAAGATGATAGCCATTTAGGGGCGCGCACAGTGGGGAAACTCGGACAAGCGGTCTTAGAATCGTTAGATATATATATATATATATATATATATATATGATTATAACTATTCTAAATCAAGTTGGACTTGATGTATGATGGGTGCCATAAAGAGCACGATGAAATGCCATGAAGAGCATGAGAAAGTGCCACAAAGAGTAAGATGAAATGCCATAAAGAGCATATAATGATGACTATATTCCTGATAAGGAAGAGAACTTTGAAACGAAATAGTTTATGATGAAAGTAATTTGGTAAACATTTGATAAAATGTTGTACCATTTATATATGTTCCTAAAGATGAATTAGGAATTGTGCCATTAGATGGTGGATGGGTTTTATTTTATATTTTCTCTGTGTGGCTGTAGATGTGACCTCCCACACTTATGCACACACATACATTTATTAATTATTTCGTGCTAAGGATCTAATGGATCTCGACGATTAACCTTGCCTAAGTAGTAGTGTATCGGGGGGGTTCCTTGTTTGGATTTCGCTTTGCGAGACACCCCACGCATGAATAGGGCATAGTGTTGAGACTGGGGATAAGTTAGCCCTTAGTACTTAGGGTTAACTAGAACATCTCATAATATTGCGCTAGGTTTCTGCTAGATTGAGAGGTGAGAAATATTACTGTTATCTGCGAGAGAATTACGCACTTAACTGTCATGCATTTTAAGTCACACGGTAATCATATCAAACCGGGCCCTGACCCGTATCTAAATTTCTTTGTTTCTGCATATTCTTTTCCGTTACAGGTGCTCTACCGCATGGACACCCGTGATTACATTTCCATTCCAGTAGTCATGGAGCTACAGCATATTGCGGATGTTGTAGGTTGCTTATATTAGACGCTTCTCTCTTTTGTACTCTAGTTATGTTCAGTATATTTATTCGGGCCTGTTTTGCCCAAGGTATTGCACTCATTCATTATATTGTAAATATTGAAATGTAATACTCGATGTATTATTTGTATTGGTCTGTTCACCGACAGCTTATTCGGTGATATTTATTATATTGTCATTCTTTATCCATTGATTTTTGGTATCCACCATTTTTACAAATCGGATTGTCTAAGTGTTTTTCTTTTACTTTCAAATTTTTTAATTTGATAGTCCGTTTTCTAAAATGATTGGTGGTTATCTCATACTATTATTTTAATCGACAGTGATGCTGAGAATGGACCACCTATGATTCCTGTGATTATTAGAGTATTGGGTTGGCCACCTATTATTTTAGTAGGCGGGTTGTCACCGTCCATCAAGGCCCTTGTAAAACTCACCCTGTTAATACTAGTCATTACGTACAGGAGCCTGTTATGTGGGAATCTTACAGCCCTGTCAGCGTCGTTAAAGGTGACTTTAGATAAAAACTTCATCACCAACCTGGCCATGGGACCCTTCCACCTCAGTGAGGGTACTGTGTTATTTCATGCAATGTCTAGAATCATTTGTGTTATCTCTAATCAGCTCTTCTTTGGCATCCCCACTTGGTCGAAGAACCATGAGAACTTGGGTGACTGTGAAACGGCCTGGTATTCCAACCCTGGGTCTATCTCTTATCCTTCCAAGTTGTGCACATCTTCCACATCCCTCGCACTTGTTTCATTATAATTTATCACTACGTTGGCCATTCCCCTGGTACAGTCATCTAACGCTTTCGTAAGATTTTCTTATTGGATCTCCAGTCCTCTTGCTTCCCACTCAGCCTCCTCATCATAAGTAACTACAAAGTTTGCCCCATATGCTGGCAAGGGATTGGCGTTAACATTCTCCTGTGGGATTCGTAAAGTCCCCATCTTTATGTGCTTGTTCATGATTTTCCTTAGCGTGAAGCAGGTTTCCATTGGGTGACCCGCCTTTCGATGGATCTGGAAATAAATAGGATCAGCTCTCGTTGCGGCATCTGGTCCCACGGTGGGGATGCCCTTGGGTTCATACATCATTATCCTTTAGACCATGGTGTTGTAACAACTGACAGCCTCCTCGACAGTACATGATAGTGGTGGTGGGTCTTCTCTGTCCCTACCAAACTTCCTCTTGTTATCCTTCTTTGGTTACTTGGCCCCTTCTCCTCCATCGACTATCCAACCCATGGGGGTTGTCCCCTTGCTACGATGGGTTGTATCGACTTCCTAAACATCACAGGCACCACGATAGGATTTGGCCGAACAACTAGTGACATATTCCTTGCCGCCATTAGAAAAGTCACGAGAGTTCCTTCACGCATTTCATTGATGAGATAGAAGATGTAATCAGGTAGCAAACCTTCAGCACAAAGTTGTAGTAGTTTAGACTCCTTGGCCTCTTCTCTTACATCGAGGGACCTCTCCCTGAACCTTCGAACGTATGCCACCACGTCCTCCCCCAACCGTTGCTTCCCCCTACATAGTTGGGTCAACGTGAACTCATCTTCTGCTAAAAATAACTTCTAGATGAACAGCACGTGCATTTCTTCCCATATTGAGACATTTTTAGGTTCCAAGTGGGAGTACCAGGTGTAAGCCTTATCGGCTAGAGATTTTGAAAACTCCCTCAACCTAAGCTTCTTGTTGTTGCAGTGAACCCCCAGATATTTGATGAAGCGTTTGATATGTTCCTTCGGGTTCCCTCCCTTTTCTATATATTTCTCAAATATGGGAGGAATGTAGTCCTTTGGGTAAGGCTCATCGTTGTATTCCTGGGGATAAGGAGTACAAAAATTTTCATACACCGATGCTATCTCGCTGGCTGATTGCGAGGAAGTTGCTATCATTTTCAACATCTCTTTCTGCATTTCTTTCCTCATTTCCTCCAAAGCGGATGCTGGTGTTTTCTCGACCGTTGGAGTAATAGGCTGAGGAACCACCGGTGGAATACTCGTTACACCTGGCATACCCACCACAGGTGGAATGCCCGTCATGCTTGAGATACCCACCATTAGGGAAGGAGTAGGTACTGTGTTCGTAGACCAGTCCCCGTTGGAGCTTAGCTTAATGGGGCTATCAGAGCAGCCATTGATGTTAAGAAGGAACTTGGGTTAAATTTTCCCAAAACCGTTGTGGTAGTAGGAGTATGTAGAAACTCAAAGAACTTACCCATGAGTAGATCCATTTGTGCTTCTCCCATCCCAGCACTAGTGGAAGCTTGCATCACCCCCGGGATGCTTATTACTGTTTGAACTGGAGGCACATCGACCTGAGAAACCCCATCCTTGACAGCCTCCATCTCCCTCGCAACTTGTTCTTCATTATGCTGAATGGCGTCAAAATCTATGATACGGTTAACATTATCTTACGCCATACTTTTAGGAGAATACATTCCCTACAAAGTCGCCAAATGTAAGAGGGTAGTCCCATTGTAGCCTAGGAGTATGGAAATACAAATTGAGGTGAAACCCCTATAGGTATGGTGATAAATGATAACCCAAAAAATATTTTAATGAACATAAGTAAACACACAGTATTATATTTGATCAACACTCAGATTGGACTCACAACACACTCATGTATAACCCAAACAATAATAAAGGAAACTCATAAGTAAGAGCTCTGAGTTGCAATAACTTATCCCCGGTATATTCTCTCTCTTGCCAATAAATATTTAAAAAGGAACCCCTCTCTCAGGGGTAGTTGAGGCCAATAAATAGCCCCCACACCACCCCCCGAGATTCCTTAGTCCTTTATAGCTGTAAGCAGACATCCCCCCATGCTTTACATCACAAACATTAAAAACCTAATAGATTAGTCAGCTATACGTCATAAACATTAAATGCCAAGACATGCCTTTTGTCAAACCACTGTGCGTCAGAGGACTGTCACCACAGAGGTGGCTCACCAAACTATCTGACAGTCCCAACACCACAGTGGTTTACTCGATTATGGATAGGACACTGTTTAGTTGGTTGGTTACATCACCTAAAGTTGATGTGACGTTAGGTAGAGGGTTGTTTGTTTTGAAAATCAACATACGATGGTACTCAAGGCTGATCCGCATAAGCTTCCACGGTGAAAGGACTCTCAGTGTTTTACCAGGTGTATCTAAAATGGTCGGGACAAGCCCTAATGATGCCTTACTTCTTAATCCTCCAAACTAAGTCCCTCTGAAGTACCCACTGCGAGGTCACTCGATAGAGCATGAAAGCTCTCACAGGCCCTGTCAGGCCTGGTCTCTCGCGAGTATCGTTTGACCTCACACTAAATATCCCTACAATCGTTACATCATTACAATCTGTGTTAAATCACAACATAACTAAGTAAAATAAAGAAAATAAAGGATGAGCTCTCTCGGCCAATCTCTTCGCTGGAAAACGTCACTGGGCTGCCCCGCTGAGCTGCCTCGCTACCTTTTTATGTTATTTTAATCTCTTAAGTTTGTTATGTTAGCTAGGGAAGCTTATCTCTAATTCGGAAATTATCTTCAAGTCCCCCCTACACTTACATTATATAATGAACTTCAATGAATTGAAACCTTAAAAGTGGGAGGGGAGCGAGCGCATGCAAAGTTTGATTTTGCAAAAACTTACATAAACCAGATAAATATTAAAGCATGCATTAGTAGTCAAACCTCACCGGATATTAAAATCAACAAATGAAATCACTAAGAATAGGAGGTAATACACGGGACATGCGAGCAAAAATAGTAAATGGAAATGGAAACTAGGTCGTGCACATGTCACTAACGAAGAACGTTATATATAAAATGAAAAAAATTTAATCTCAATGAAAGATACCATCAATAAAGGTGATGAAATGCATTTTTACAGATTTTTGCAACTATTTAAACTTTTGAATTGCATTCACCTTAAATCACATAGGACTTGTATAGGGTTGTGACGTAGGTTTGGGGTTAAGGTTATGAAACGAAAAGTATATGTACATATTCAAAGGTGTTCGGAGATGAAAACTCAGAATAATGAAAAATGTGGGCACATTCAAAATAAAAATCAAATATCGATAGGAGAGAGTAAACAAAGATTATTGAACACAATATTTAACATATACAACTTTCTCTTTCTTTTCTTTTCTCTTGTTTTTCTTTTGTTTTCTTATGTTTTTCACTTTTTCTTTTCTTTTTCACTACACCTTTTTCTTCGCTTTTTTCACTCTCACATGCTTATTTGCAACCACGTAACACAAACATCATTCAATCCCAAGTATCATTCCAAACATAGGTATGGAAGGTGATAAATATTTTTTATAACTCCAATTTGGAGTTGGTTATGGGATTTTGGGTTATGAAACGAAATGCTATATTAAGGTTCAAAAGGGTTGAGTAAGGAAATATATAAGGTGAGGTCAAGGCCAAGGCCAATATGGGTGATATAACAAAGATGGCCTATGATCATTTCCTAAAGTTTACGCAATTCTCGAGTCAAAACAACTTTCAAAATCATGCTCAAGTAACACATTTCATAAATGAACGATCAATGAAAGAATAGTGAGATTACCGACGAATTTAACGTTTTCAATGAGGAAAGAGTAATGTATAACACTCACAAATGAAGAAAATCATGAAGCTCACTCGGTGTAAGTATATACAATGCAACAAAAGATTGTCGAGTTATAAAAATCTTAAACCAAATCAATAAAACAAGAAAAGTATTATTTAAGGTCAAACGGTACTCGCGAGAGAGCTATGTGCTCATGGGATGTGCTCATGGGCTTAAAGTTAGGTGTGGGATTTGAGTTTAAACTTTAAGTTATGTGCTCATGAGATAAGTTAGGTGTGGAATGTGCTCATGCGTACCGTTTAGTATGATTTAGGAGTGGTACTCGCGAGAAAGCATATACCACACCCCTAACTTAAACGCTGCATTGTTCTCAATGGAAATCAAGAACACAACATAAAGAGAGGAAAAGAAAGATATTACCCATAATGGAGCAATCCCTGATAAGTACAAGTCCATTGAATCTACAAAATATGTTAGTGACAAGCATAAGAAATTGAATAATAAAAAGTTTAACGAATTACACTAGACTTCAATTAAAAGGAAAGAAAAATAAAGAAAAATAAATTTAAAACTAACTATTTACAACCTACAATTTTAACTTCTGACTAACTATACACTAGAAGTCAAAAAAATTTAGGGTCCACCCAAAATAACATTTGGCTTTGAGGGATAATCGGTGTACCCTCCCTTTAATGCATGCCTCCCGATAAATAAGAATTTTGTTTGAACAACGGAAGGCACGTGTAAGGCATAAGAAATGAACCATCACCAATTAAAAATCTGAGAGGGGTGATGGGGTATTTGGATGCTAAGTGTGACAAGATCACATTGATCTCTGGAAAATTAAAATCACATCCCCAAGATTTTTCAATTTGGAGGGGAGGCGGGGTAAATGCAAGCGAATGGATCGTGAGATGAAGCATCTCAAAATAAAATTCCCGTTCAAGAATCGAGTCAAAGTCCTCAAGACTTTCAACCAATTCCTGTGATAAATTTAATGGTTCAAAAATAGTAGGGAATAAAGGAAAGGAAGGACCATCAACCTCAATACAACTGGAAGAATTAATAAGAGGTCGAAATTCGAAAGTGCTTAGATTACTCTCGATTATTTCTTACTCAAAAAAGGGTGGAGGTGATACGCAAGTTTCAACCTTAACTGGCCTTTGCTAAGAAGAAATAATCTCATCGAGTTGGGCATTTATTTCTAAAGACCAAGCTTTAGAAGTCTCGAATTGGTCATTCAATTCCTCAACAGCTAACTCATTATCAAACCAACAAGAAGACATAACATCTTCTTGAGAGGTTTTCTCATAGCTAGATGATTCCTTGCATCACAAAGTTTTCTCACAAGGCGATGAGGGATTACTTATAAATTCTTGAATTTCACGCTCAATGCACTCATTTTCAAGAACATGTAGGCATTTTCGCATAGTCTTGGGAGTGTAACTTGGAAAACTATTCTCATAACAATTAAGGTTATCTAAAGAGTTATAGCGAGACATTTCAAATTACGCAATTCATAAACGTGACAAGCACCAAAATTTCAAAGTTCTCTAAATAATCTAGCGCAAGTCAAAAAGAAAGGAGAAAATAAAGAATACAAATATAACGAAAAGAATATTATGAAATAATATAAGAATTACAATCTATAACAAACACTCCAGGAAATAACACTATTTGGCCTTTTTAAACTCCCTATTTTATGTGGTATAAAAGTACCAACATGTATATTATCAAATTTATCTTCGTGTGGCCTTTGACTGTGCATCATTCTAACCCTGAATAAGGAAGTTATGATCATTTTTGAAAAGTTTCAACATTTTCTTCTACTTCAAGGGAATTTTGGTAATTTCATACTACACAATTTGGATGGTTTCAAAACATAATCATGTATATAATTGAATTATCTTTACGTCAGTTCCAACCACGCGTCATTCCAATTCCGTATAAAGAAATTATAGTCATTTTCGTACGACGTAACAAGAATTGGACTAGAGTAGGAATGGGACTGCCAAGATCCAAATAGATTTGGAATTTTCCAAATTGATTCGGCTACAATCCAAAAATTTGTATTTTTAGGTGGATTTTTGGTTGGGTATTTATGGGTAAACATTGTATTAAGTAGGGGACATCATTTTTACACTTCTTAAATCATATTTTAGGTTAGTTTTGGGGGGTTTCTCTTGGGGAGCTTCTTCTCTCTAAGGGTTTCACCATTTTTATGTAAGTATTTTACTATTCATCATCTTCTTTGTTTGATCCAAGCTTCATTTTCTTTATTTCTTGCTTCGTTTTTCATTTCCATGCTTGTTAATTAATTGTACTTCATTTATTTCTTGTTTGCTTTAATAATTAGTTATTTAATTAGTTTTGTTTATGTATTATCCTTAGTTTAAAGGTTGGGGTCATTTCTCCGCCATTGATGGGTGTCGAGCTTCGAGAGTTAGGTTTTGTGTAAAATTACATTTAATTGAAATCGCGTGTATTAAAGTTGGACTATTGTGTGTTTAAACTTTCTTGTCATGCAACGTTAGTATTTATGGAGATATTTCGAATTTAATCCACGCGTGACCATTTACGATTAAATATTGTATCTCGCATTTTTGGATTAAATTCCTTCATGTGTGATATTTATAATTAGAATATGCTTGATTAAATGTTTTCGAACCAAAATTCTAACTACGCATTGTTCAGCCCATGGCGAGGATATGATCCTAACTCTCATTTTATTAATATTGTTTTAGTATTTTTCCCCTTTTTACCTCTGTAACCATATCACCTTTTGCATTTTTATTCGAGAAGTAATAAATCAATTAAAATATGTCGAACACTCCCTGTGGATTCTCGATATCCGGACTGGACGTTATACTCCATTGTTGAGTGTAGTCATAGTTTAGGTTTGTTTTTTGCATCGCGGTCGGAAGCCTATAACAACGATTAGTGTAACTACACGGCCGCTCGATTTCCCTCGCATCAATGGGCACTCTCATAAATAAACAAACCAGAACCAAAATTCAATCTCAGGAGAAAAATAAGCATTTAACTACGCAGTTAAAAGGTTGACCGTGTGGCTAAAATGTTTACTGACTCCTCATCATTCTAAATATAATCCACTTGCAGCCAGACCTTTTTAGATTTGACAAGTGGCACAGAGTCAACAAAGAACTCCTAAGCAATTAAATAGTTAATCATGCAGTTAAATCCCAATTAATCATGCAGTTAAAAGGCCCAAATTTGGCCCTATAAAAGGGGACCCACCGCATTAGGAAATGGATCCCAAATCCCGATTGATTACGATTTCTAAAAAATTTCTGATCCCGAGTGAAGTTCTGACTATCCAAAAAAGTCACTTTCGTCAATAAAATAAAGTCGTACCTCTGTGCAAACACTATAAATTAGAGCATCCCAAGACAGAACAATTTCCAATAGTACTACCTCATTGGAATAATTCCCTTACAAAAGCTCGGCCCAAGCTCCATGGGTAAACATTTTGAGTAAATCTTAAGTTTGCGTCTTAAGTAAATATTGAGACCTATATACACCTATACTAGAATAATACAATAACCTGCCCCCACCACGTAGGGTATGAATTTTACAACTGTTATATTTTAAATCATGATCCTCCTCCATCATTTCTCATCATTGAGATAATCATTGTGTTCGAACCCTAAAAGGACTAATAAAAATATGTAAAAATTAGTATTGCATGAAAACACTCTTTTTTCCTACATTTCAAACCTATTTTCAGCAAAGTGTCAATGAATATGGTTACTCCGTAATCTTTACAAAAGCCAAAGTTCATAGTCATAATAATCCTTACCATGTCTTTGAGTGAACTTTTTCGTCTTAATGGTGACACCAACAAAGCTGTGTTTTCCTGAATTACTTATAAAACACATTTCTTTGATTATCAACTTTTAGACATATGAATATAGTGTTTTAGTTCATAATCGAAATGTTATATAAATAACTAGGCTTCTTAAATACTATGATGTTTTCATGTTTATACCATGTATCTTAAAGCCCATACAAGTAAACATAACCCCCCGCTGGAACTAAGTAAGCTTTGATCCCAGGTCTTCCCGGATATGTAGGTGCAATATCGAGCCTTATAATACATATCTTGTCATATTGTCTTTAGGTATGCCTCTATCTCTATTAAAACCCCTATATAAAATGGTCGTCTTAACCATATTATACCAACCCTAGGCCCACGACACCTTTGGGATATAAGTCATTCGATAAGGTATATAAAGACCCCTATCAACGACTTCTAATCCATTCCCCTTCAGAGACCATATTAAAGTTGACCTCCTGACTCTAAAATATTTCATCCATCACACTACTCTCTAGCCATATATCTTATAGGAACTATACAATATGTTCAAAGCATCCACCCGCCCTCCCCAACGAAGTCCTCACACTTTTACACCTATTACTTTGGAACACCTTACATATGGTAAAATTACATCATGAACTACATAGGCTTTGATCTCGTGGCTACACGGCATTGTAGGCGCAATATTGAGGCTTCCCTCGTGAGCATAATAATCAACACACTAACAATCTTTCGTTACTCCTCAACACACTAACAGTCTTTTGTTACAACTCAACACACTATGATATTACATTATAGCTGCACACATTAAAGGCCTCTCATTACACATATGCACTAGAGGACTCTCGTTACTCATATACATACCTATACACACACACTTATATACTCAAATATTTGTTTAGTGATGTCCCTACACCTCTCACTAACATTATTTTTTATACCTAAGCATATGTCTAAGTTTTAAGGGATTCTCAAACTATGGATTTGACCTCGTGCACATAGATATAGGTAGAACTCTTTTATACCTAAATCCATGCAATCATGCGCACTGGTACAAAACCCATTTGTGAGGCAAAATATAATATCCACCTAAACAAGCTTGCAATGTAATGATTTTCAAAAACATTTCACTTGATTAACATAAAAATCATTTTTCATAAAATAAATAAGTGTGTACTTGTGTGTTAGACTTGGAATGATTCAATCAAAAATACCAAAAAAAGATACAATCTTCAATCTTTAGAATTTGTGTACGAAAGCTTTGATGTAGAGAAGTCGTATGATCTTCGATTTTAGTGACCATGGGTTCTAATGAACAAGACTCTAACTATCAAATAACTATTAATGAACCTTTTTGGATCGATTTTCTGCATGGCTCAAATGTTTATCATGGAATTAAAAATAATATAAAAATGTTTACATTCTCATCCTTATGGTTTCTCATTGCCTCCTCCGAAGCAAAATTAAAAATTTGACCTCATTAACAACCTTGTTATATATAGTGAATCGATAATAGACGACTCACCAATTTAGTAGATGTGGAGATCGAGCTAGGATTTAGTTTCTCACGCTATTTAAGAATTATTTATCCAAGGTTTAAAGTAAAACCCCAACACATAAGTGCATTATTGGTATTCCAAAGTGCAATGGATTTTTTATAATGACGAATGTGGCAAGGATTGGAATTTTCACCATAGGTCTTCATCTTGGGGATAAAGAACTTTTTAGGAGGATTAGTCTCCTCCACTTAGGGGAAAAAAGGAAAGGCCATCCCCAAAGCCTAGATATTTCCTTAATACATCGTTTGGGTTGAGTGGATCAAACTCAATGACCCATTCCTCGATCTCTCTTTTATGAGGGATATCAAATCCCCAATTATTATGGCATGATCTTCCCGTGCTTGCATTTAGCATAATTGTGAATCCATTGGGCAGTGCACCTATAAGGTGAGTTGCTAAAGAATAATGATGAGATAGTAGTTTCATATCATGCTTATGGCCATTATAATCTTCATGTGGCCTTTTAGGGAATGGAAATTTGGTTATAGCATGAATATTGAGACATTTTTGGTAAATAATTACTTTTATATTGGTTGCAAGTAGACCCATGCGCACTAGATCCATCCCTAGTTCTTAACATTTGGTTGTCTTCACAGCTGAGAATTATCATCTATGTATATATGGATCTCTCCATCACGCTCCACGAGCCGCTATTCATACATGTTGATTATTCGTACCTTAGTGGTTCTGGAAGGATTCTTTTCCTTTAAAAGAATCATAATGCCTCTATTCGTGGTATTTATGTCTTCCACACTGGTTCGAATGTCCTATGTATTGATCATTGCTATGAGGATAGTATGACCTAATTGAGTACTCATCGTGCCTCTCAGTGAAGATCTTTGACCTGATTTCGATTATTATTTCTCAAAAGGTTTTATTGGTGCACACTCATGCTTACACTTTAGGTAATCTATCTGTTAGTTGTACAACATATGAATCCATATTATATGGGGAATAAACCTTTTACAATATACGTTATCAAATATAACCCTTAGTGCATAATAAGAAGAGTAATAAACACAGTATTTACATAGTTTAGCACGGTCGGCCTTGCCCATCTCCAAAGGCTATTAGGTAGGAAATGTTTTTATTAAATATAATACTTTAAGTACAAGAATTTTGTAATACTCCGCACTTTTATGGATAATTAAATTTCATAAGTGGGAGTAATTTGGAGATTGGAGGAATTTCTCTGAATAATAATTTTTGGAACTTACGAGGGTTAGATCATTTTTTATGTGTGCTACATTTACTTTTGGGATCAAGTAAATGAGTTGGACTATTTTAATTTAATGCCGCGGTTGGGTAAAGCGACAAAGGAAAATATTTTATGTGGAAAACCCGTATTGAGATGTGTTCGGTTTAAATAGTGAATTTTAGTTAAGTAACTCGAATGGAGATTTTGAATGTGCGGTTTGTTTAGGAATGGCCGAGATAGTTATAATAGAGTATCCGGGGGTAGTATTTGGATTTCGGAAATTCTTGGACCAATAGGGACTCGTAATTGAGTAAATGACTCATTTTTGGGTTAATAAGGGAAAGCCCTTATTTCTCCATTATAAAGGCACGAGAGAGAGAGAGAGAGAGAGAGAGAGAGAGAGAGAGAGAGAGAGGAAGAGGAGAACAGAAGAGAGGAAAGGGAGATTCTGGCTAAACTCCGTGGGATTCGACTCGAGGTCGTCGAAGAGAGAGAGAGAGAGAGAGAGAGAGAGAGAGAAAGGAAGAGGAGAACAGAAGAGAGGAAAGGGAGATTCTGGCTAAACTCCGTGGGATTCGACTCGAGGTCGTCGAATTTTATCCACGAGGCAAGTGTTTACTTGATTTATTTAATTTAGTGCATATATCTCATATTATATTTGGTAAACTACATAATTTTGGGTTAGAACCCTTAAAATAAATTTGGGTAGTTTGAGTATGGGTTTACAAAATGATGTATTGTAAACTCTTAGTGATTTCTGGTGTTAAAACCATGTTAATGGAGTGTGGAAATGAATTGAAATGGGAGAAATGAGAAAACTAGGGCTTTAATGGTTTTTGGGTTCAAATCTACGAAAATTGGTTTAATTCCCCAAATAATTGATGTGTTAGAAGAAGAATATATATTAGAAGTTTGTAGTGTTGTTGGTTGAGAAGGGAAACCATAAAAAATGGAGTTTGGGTTGATATATTGGGTATTTGGAATTTTAGATTCCGTCCGAAATGGACAATGGCCGACCTATCTAGTGTGACCGGTCGATCGGGACCCTATGGTCGGTTGACCGGGTTAAGGGAAAAAGGTTACTGCTTAGTTTTCTAGGCAAATTCCCATATTATGGTTGACCGGGGGTCATGGACCGATCGACCGGTACTCTGTTTTCTGCCCAAGAATTTGGAGTTTCTATCACTTCTTCTTTTGGGGCCTTAAACTTAGGGGCCTTCCAAATTAATGGATTTTAGAGGGACATGACCTAAGGGACATGAGGACCTGCATAGAATCCTTGAGTTAGTTAAGGATACAATTCGGGGTGCGAACCTAACGAATGTTTAGGACGAGAGACATTCGAGAAAATTATTTAGCAAGAGTATGTAAGCATATTTATGCAGATAGGATAATTATATGTCAATTGTGTTTGAGAACATACTACGAGGCGTTTAGGATGGAATTTAGGAGATCGACTAAAGATGATTTAATGGTTATCCGATACGTTTAATGAGGACTATTATTAAAGGTGGTGTGATACCTATGCGACTTCAATAAGTTGATGATAGGGTTATTTAATTATTATGAATCAGTGTATTCGGAGAGTATATAAATCCTTAAAAGTGATTTGGGCACGAGTTATATGTAAGTAAGAGAATACTTATGGATTTAGTATTTTATGTGTGTAATTACTTATACTCTTACGTATGGGAGCATTTGGGTTTGGTTATTGCTATATGAGAGTTTGGAAATTATAGCCATATATGTATTTGAGAAGTCATATAGATTATATATACGATGTGATGAGAGTATATATAATATGATACTAATACATATATATATATGTGTGATTGGTATATTTGTATCTTAGAGGCTGGTTCCACAGGCTTTCCTTTGGCGTAGGTTTTGAACAGCCAGATTATATATTTTTCTCTAGTTCGATCCAGGGAGGTTGCGCGATGTGGGTGAATCCCCTGGGTTGAGGAGCAGGCAGAGTATATCCCCAGGTCATATCATCCCGCGTTCGAGTGCGATGTGTGTGTACTCCACTTGCAGAGGGAACATGACCGCCTCCACCATTGTGTATTTTTACCATGACCATGAGTAAGTCTGACTTGCTACCGTGGTATAGTGAGTAAATCCGGATTTGGATAGGCACTATGAGACTGCATCCTCAAGTTATAGCTCAGTGGGATGGTTATTATACTTGTTGTGTATAGTATATTTTTTGTATATGAGGACAAGATATCATATACCTTTAACTAAAGTAAAGAGATAAATGAATAAGGATTTATTCTCATTCCGGGAGATTTTATCCGGACTTAAATTATGATTTGTATACTAAAGTGAGTATTATATGTATGGATTTATATGAGTATATATATATATATATATATATATATGTTTTGTACTTAAATCCTAATGGATCTCGACGATCGACATTTCCAGGTAGTAGTAATCGGGGGGTTCCTTGTTTGGATTTCACTTCGCAAGACACCCCACGTATGAACGTGGCGCAGTGTTGAGAATGGGGAGAAGTTTAACCCTTAGTACTCGAGTTTATAGTGATTTTCATAGTTTTGGTAATGGATTAGTTAGGCAAGGTAGCTTAACTAGGTTATTTAGTAGGTATGTGATAGGTGTGCACTATTAGAAGAGGGGTGAAGGGTATCTCATGGGAGTGCGATACCAATTTAAATGTGGGATAAATCATATTTTAAAAATATAGCAATTATGCACTTGCAAAATATTTTCACAACTCGGGCTCTTCCCCGTTTATCTATTTTCCCCTCATTTGATATATGTATATATATAGGTGTCCAGACACAGGGACGCCTGGATGATGATTCCTTCGAGTCAGACGTTTGCTGCAGTAGCTGTGGATGCATGCAGGTTTATTTTTAGACTCTTCTATTCTTGTGATCTATATAGGAAGATTTACAGTAACACTCGATCCGAAAGCCCCTTTGTATTCATTTATACTTTTACCGCCTTTTTAGTGCGGCTTTCGATTTGGTTGTAATATGTTAAATTGAGTGTTCGGTTATTTTATTTCATTTCAGTTTCATATATATAAACTATGTGGATGTTTTATTTAAATGCTTTGTATAAAAATATTAGTTAAATAAAATTTTGGCGCCATCCTAATAGGTTATTAGTAATTAAATTCGTTTTCGGCAGTGATGCTGAGAATGAACCAGATGAGACACCTATTTTAATTTGGTATAGGATTGATCACCCGGTATTTTATTAGGCGGGGTGTCACAGATGGTATCAAAGCATCAGGTTCTAGTGTCCTTAGGAATCTGTGCGAACGTACTACGCTTTCAGCGTTGCTCTCGATTTGATATAGAGCCTTATGATTAGGATTGTTGATTCCTTTTGGGAGATTTCGTTCTCCTGCCATTATATGAGATTATAGTAAATCTTCTGCGTGCTCATTCAAGATTCGTGTGCTGATCGAGGAAGGCCGTGATGAGGGCAGCAGGAGGCGGGGGCTTAGTTGGAGCGGTTAGTTGAAGTCGAAAACTAGGACCGCAGTAGAGTAGTGATAATTCTCCACGTACCGTTGTAGTAGAGAGCGGTGCTTAACTTAAATTACCCCGTGAAGTTAAGTTGGGGAAAAAGTTTGAAAGGGTCTTTGACAAGGACCATATGTTGAAGTTAAGTCATGCGACGTAAGTGTAGCCTCACTCATTGGAAATAGAAGGCTCGGAAGCTTTAGGCTTAGAGTAGGGTATGGAAATACCCAGAGGTGGAAAAATTGAGGAAAAAAAATTTCACTCGTGGGAGCAATGTTGAAATGGTGGGAACAGTAGTCACGATATTTCACTCATAGAGGGATCTTACAGATGGAGATAACCATTAGTTCCTTTGGTTTATCAGGAGTGGAGAAAATGAAGTTACTGAATTCTTCACATGAAGATCGGCCAGAGGCCGACAGTAAACAAAGAGCTGCATAGATAAGTGAACTTTGTGCCGAATTGAGGAAGGTACATTGAAGAGAAAGTCCTTCAAGGAAATGATAAGTTCACTAGAAAGCGTTGCTAACACTTATGGAGAAGTTGTGTTCATGGAACTCCATTGGTGGACATCCACCCCGGGAATTCATTGAAATAAGGTTGTTGAGGCCAGTAGTGGAGTTTCCTTTTGACGAAGAAGTTGAGGGGACTATGAAGGAAATTTTCAGGATCGAGGCTATAGAGTCTGAGATACTGATAACCTTAAAATGGTCAGGGTGGGCAGAGATGGGGAATGTTACAATGTGGAATGTAGATCCACACGGTTAGTCCTTGCCCAGTAGGACTTAAAGGACAAAAGTGGGGTGCTCAAATGGAGCATTGATTAAAGTAATTTTGGTTCGGTTAAGACAAGTGTGCTATGTCAGGGAACCAATCGGAGCAGTTAGGAAGATTGGAAAGAATGTTGTTACGAGTTTTTCCTTGGAGGAAAGAGGTATACTTTGCGTGGCTAGATAGAGTCTTGGTATTTCACTAACCCTGGAATGTGTGTGTAATTCGAGCTCGGTGGCAGTATCGATAACATTATATAGTGTATGTCTATATGTTTTTCTGTGATAGTGGGGTTCTATTTTGAATTGGTATTTGGTTTTTTCTACTCGTTTTGTATATGTTATATGAGTATAGTACTATTATAAGGATGATTTTCTTGTATTATCGGAGCGATAGAGGGCTAATGATGGCGAGACTATCGTATCTGCGGTTCCAGGGTGGAACCAGTTGTTGTTGCGATATATCACCTGGATACATGTTGAGTTCGCCTTTATTATATGGGTAGATGGAACTTCGGTGAGTAAATGTTTCATTATCATGATTCGAGTGCGTGGCGACCTTATGGATATGATTTAAGGTATGCAGAATTTATTGTTAAGCTGTGAGTTTAAGCTCATTGTTGATTGCGCTAAGGACTTAGTGCTAGTACAAGTGCTTGGTGGTGTGGCTCTTGGAAAGAAATAGGATTTCGGACTATATTTTGTCGATAGGTGGGATGGGATTATCCTAGTGGAATATTTGAAACTAACGGACCTCCACAACCGAAAAAGTTAAGTAGTAGTGTATAGGAGGGGTTCCTTGTTTGGATTTCTCTTGCGAGACGCTCCACGCATGAACCTTAACAAGGTCGAGAGTGGAGAGATGTTATAGGATGCAAGGACGTTGGTTTTTATGATAATTCACCTAATGTGGAGAAAACACTATAAACTGAGAGCCGTGTGATGATTGTATGCTTATGGAGATAGAAGTGTTATGGAAAATCACTGAAATGGCTCCTCACCGCAAGTATGTGGGTGAGTTAAGGTAAAGAAAATTGATTTAAGTCTAGTAGCCAGGCCTTGATGAAAAGGCAAATTCGGAGGTAGTATGTTTTGGGTGTGATGTTCGTAATATATTAGAAGAGAGTAGGTGCCTCGATTAGTTAGACTTTCCTTTTCCCCAAGGTGGAAGGATAGAGTGGTAAAGGTACATTAGTAGGTTAGCAAGGTAGGATTTAGGATGTCCCGCTGGTGTGCCTTAGGCCGTTATATCTCGATGATCGATGATGCGAGGAAGTAGTGTAACGGGAGGGTTCCTTGTCTGGATTTTGCTTTGCGAGACGTCCCACGGATGAAACCAAGAAAATATCAGAAGTCGAGAGAGGTCTTGGTCACTAGGGATATAGTTAGAATAGTACTCATTTCTTTCGTATATAGGAAACGCATCGATCTTAGGATTATAAGGAAATAAGGTCAAAAGGACTAGTGGAGCCGATATAAGGAGATAGTTGTGAAGAGTGTGTGCTCGCGTTCAAATGATCAAGTTATATATAAAACCTTTTAACACAAACAAACCCTAAACATGCAGCAGTATGTGATTGAATAAATCGATAATCTACGCAAGAACATTCAAACACATGCAATTAAGGAAAAATCCCCCTCAGGGGCAAAACCATTTATTTTCACTATAATTTGTAAGAAAACGGCTTACAATCGGATTACAATGAAAATACAAGTTGACTAAGAATTACCCTCGGGTATCGGATTCTGTAGTCGCGGCTGGAATTATCCCTTTCCAGTAGGGCTGCAATGAAGAAGAAGAACGGTCTCCTCCACAAGGGTTGAACAAACCAAAGTTGTGTTCTTGGGTTGCAAAAGGATTCACAAATATTTGGAAAGGATGTGTGAATCAAAACATGAGTCTTGGGACTCAAAAATATGAAGACTAGGTGTATTTGGACTCTCAAATTCGTCTCCTAAAGTCTTGCAAAACAACTCTCCCGAAGTTGGTATTTATAGGGAAATACATGAAGAGACCCACGATTTTAAACTGTTGAAATTCTATCCAGCGTACAGGTACCCCGAACCGGTTCGGGTACCCCTGCGAACCGGTTCGCCCCCTCGAACCGGTTTGGGTCTGGGTTCGGGAAAGTGTGCTGGAAAAAGGCTTTAAACACTTAGAAAAATTTCCAGACTTTTCAATGAACATATCTCCATTTTCAACGGGCCATAACTTGTTCACCGTAGCTCGGATTGAGGTGCCGTTTCTTCCAGTATCTTTGTTGCGGCACGCTATTCAACTTTCCAGTTGACCGGTCCTCCGGACGGTGGCTGTAAAATTACCAATTTGCCCTTGAACATCCCTATCATGCCTTGTTTCACTGATTTGACTTCTCTTGCGTTCCACTTGCATTACGAGCCTTCAATCAAGGAACGTGAAGTCGTTGATGCAGATGAGGGACATATTAGTGGAGATAACGCATGCTTGATTCCCAGAATTCGGATAGAGGCCGTCATGTGAGATCGTGAGGTGACGTGCCAAATGTAGCGGCGTACGGCATAAATAAATGAAACATTTCGGACATGAGAAAAATGTCCTTACAAGTTGTGAGTTAACCACAAGAAGATTAATGGGTTAACCTTGATGAAGGATTGGATCTCCAGTTATATAAAGCATTGGATATTAAGAAAGATTGTTGAGGATACCCAGGTGCACCAGGCCAAGAAAGTGATGCCCATTTTTTTTTGAAAGAGTGTTACGTCTATGAAGTTTACAGTGGTTGTGCATATAGGCACGGGACATAAAGGTATATGGGAACCTTGGTAAGTTGGTTTTATATACCGTCTTAAATAGAAGGGGCGTAGTATATAAAGCTGAAGTATATATTGTGAGGCAGTTATACGTGAGATTGAAGGTTGTTGGATAAAACGTCGTAGGAGACACGCGATGATCCAATTAAATAGGTGCAACCAAGAGTAGCACGCTTGAGATAGAAAATTTACGGGAATAGTCTAGTGCTAGTGCAGTTTCCTTTTAAGGGAAATTCGACATGGTGAGGTAGACAAACGGACGCTTAGAGTAGTGATTTCTCAGATGGGATCGAGACGGTTAAGTTCTCATTATAGGCTCGTTTTCTTTTTATGCTCTTATATAAGAACTAGGTGCGACGTGACGTTAGAGACAATTTTACGACGAGGTAGCATTGTAGAATATGGAGATCAAAATAAGCTTGTAGTAGAGTATAAACCTTGAGATCGGTGCTGAACGAGGATATGGTAGAGTACCATTTGGACTAGTGCCTTCTGACTTGTCTGTATAGGATGAAGTGTGAGTAGCCATCCTAGGTTGGTAGTACCGATCGTATCCGAATTTCGGGGATGAAATTATGTTGTACGGGGGGGAGAATGTAATACCCCGCACTTTTATGGATAATTAAATTTCATAAGTGGGAGTAATTTGGAAATTGGAGGAATTTCTCTGAATAATAATTTTTGGAACTTACGAGGGTTAGATGATTTTCGATGTGTGTTACATTTACTTTTGGGAGTAAGTAAATGAGTTGGACTATTTTAATTTAATGTCATAGTTGAGAAAAGTGACGAAGGAAAATATTTTATGTGGAAAAACCATATTAAGATGTGTTGGGTTTAAATAGTGAATTTTAGTTAAGTAACTCGGATGGAGATTTTGAGTCTGCAGTTCATTTTGGAATGTCCGAGATAGTTTGAATAGAGTATCCAGGGGTAGTATTTGGGTTCCGAGAATTTTTGGACCAGTAGGGACTCGCAATTGAGTAAACGGCTCATTTTTGGGTTAATAAGGGACAAGCCCTTATTTCTCCCTTATAAAGGCACGAGAGAGGGAGAAAAAAAAGAAATAAAAAGAGAGAAAGAAAGGAAGAGAGGAAAAGGATATTTCGGTCAAACTCCACGGGATTCTACTCGAGGTCGTCGGATTTTATCCACGAGGCAAGTGTTTACTTGCTTTATTTAATTTAGTGCATATATCTCATATTATAGTTGGTAAACTACATAATTTTGGGTTAGAACCCTTAAAATAAATTTGGGTAGTTTGAGTATGGGTTTACAAAATGATGTATTGTAAACTCTTAGTGATTTCTAGTGTTAAATCCATGTTAATGGAGTGTGGAAATGAATTGAAATGGAAGAAATGAGAAAACTAGGGCTTTAATGGTTTTTGGGTTCAAAACTAAGAAAATTGGTTTCATTTCCCAAATAATTGATGTGTTTGAAGAACAATATAGATTAGAAGTTTGTAGTGTTGTTGGTTGAGAAGGGAAACCATAAAAAATGGAGTTTGGGTTGATATATTGGGTATTTGGAGTTTTAGATTCCGTTCGAAATGGACAATGGACGACCTATCTGGTGTGACCGATTGATCGTGCCCCTATGGCTAGTCGATCGGGTCAAGGGAAAAAGGTTACTACTTGGTTTTCTAGGAAATTTCCCATATCGCGGTCGATCGGGGGTCAGGGATCGGTCGACCGGTACTCTATTTTTTGCCAAGAATTTGGAGTTTCTATCACTTCTTCTTTAGGGGCCTTCCAAATTAATGAAGTTTAAAGGGCCATCACCTAAGGAACTTGAGGAGCTGCATAGAATCCTTGAGTTAGTTAAGGATGCAATTCGGGGTGCGAACCTAACGAATGTTTAGGATGAGAGACATTCGAGAAAATTATTTAGCAAGAGTATGTAAGAATATTTATGCAGATAGGATAATTATATGTCAATTGTGTTTGAGAAAATCCTACGAGGCGACTAGGATGGAATTTAGGAGATCGACTAAATATGATTTAATGGTTATCTGATACGTTTAATGAGGACTATTATTAAAGGTGGTGTAATACCTATGGGACTTAAATAAGTTGAGGATGAACTTATTTAATTATTACGAATCGGTGTATTTGGAGAGTATTTAATTATCCCTTAATACTCGGGTTTATAGGGATTTTCAGAGTTTTGGTAACAGATTAGTTAGGCAGGGTAGCTTAACTAGGTTATTTAGTAGGTATGCGATAGGTGTGCACTATTAGAAGAGGGGTGAGGGGTATGTCATGGGAGTGTGATACCAATTTAAATATGGGATAAATCGTACTTTAAAAATATAGCATTTATGCACTTGCAAAATATTTTCACAACTCGGGCTCTTCCCCGTTTATTTATTTTCCCCTCATTTGATATATGTATATATATATAGGTGTCCACACACAGGGACGCCTGGATGATGATTCCTTTGAGTCAGACGTTTGCTGCAATAGCTGTGGTTGCATGCAGGTTTATTTTTAGACTCTTCTATTCTTGTGATTTATATAGGAAGCATTATAGTAACACTGGGGCCTAAAGCCCCTTTGTATTCATTTATACTTTTACTGCCTTTTTAGTGCGGCTTTCGATTTGGTTGTAATATGTTAAACCGAGTGTTCGGTTATTTTATTTCATTTCAGTTTCATATATACAAACTGTGTGGATGTTTTATTTAAATGCTTTGTATAAAAAGATTAGTTAAATAAAATTTTGACGTCATCCTAATAGGTTATTTGTAATTAAATTGGTTTTCGAGAGTGATGCTGAGAATGAACCAAATGAGACTCCTATTTTAATTTGGTATAGGAATGATCACCCGGTATTTTATTAGGTGGGGTGTCACAAATTCTAACTAAGATTCAAGTTATAACGTTACAGAGTATAGTTAAAATAGCTTCTCATAAATGGGGGTCTTAAGTTTACGAGTAATTCCTTGAGTCTAGAATTTTGTTGGTGTAATCATCCTCCCTTTTATACTACACAATTAAAACATTTTTATATATAATGATGAAGAACCTTGGGTTGACTAGGCTTCGTGTTTCTTATCACTAGCTTGATCATTTCTTGATATCTTATGAGCATTGGATGATCAAGGTCAGCAAAAATATCATGCAAGTCGCATATACACATGTAACTCGTGACTAATTAAACAATTCAAACCTCTAGCGAAAAGTATAAATACATGTCCAAATCATTTGAGAACGTGACTTAAGATATACAAATATTATTCGACTAACTTTTGACTTAAAATTTATATTTTACTATACTGATACAAAAAATAATACATATAAAGAGAGCTTCGTTATTGTGTTTAATGGAACAAAAGGTTTTGTGCTTCGCCTTCTCAGTTCAAACTCGTTTATTATAATTGAAGGTGGATAAAATATTCAATGTTCTATTTCAAGGTAGGTAAAGGCATTGGGTTTGTATTTTAAGGCATGTTAAGGGTTTGGGGATTCAATAAGTGTTATTTTGGGGAGATTGCTTGAGGATCGAGTTGTGGTATTAAAGGAAAGTGAAAGGGATAATAAAACTTTATCACTCGAATTTGTACCACGATATTAATTCCACCCTAAAGGATTAAAATATTCTACTTCTTTAGGTGCCTTGTGGGTATGGATGTATAGAGAGAGAGTTGAACCGCATAAAATTGGGGTTTGCTATATCTCTTACTTTACTTTCTCTTTATCTCGTTATCTCTTTATCTTTACTTTAAATTCACTTATATTTGTTTATTACATAATTTAAATTTAACTTAGGTGGAGTTTATTCTAGCAATAATGTACTTAAAACCCAATTCATCCATGCTCAGATTATTTTTGGTCCAATAGTAAAACCGAAGACGTGTTAAAGGGGTCTTCATGCTTATCAGGTGGTGGGAAATGAAAAACTATAGGTCAAGGAGAACGAGAATACGAACTTTGCTTTAAATATAAACCAAGGTACATCAATCCAAACTTATGACCTAACCTCATTGTTATTGTAAGGAGAGAACAAGAAGACCTAACAACCTTAATGTAAGCAAAAAATTTGACCATGTGTTTCATAAGGGCCATCGATCAAACTGTCTATGAAAATCTTAAGTGCACAAAACTCAAATGTGATAAATAATTAATCACACAATCCAAACAAGTGGCATGGAAAAGAATAAATTATACCACACACATAAAAGGAATACACGATGTACATTGTTCGATAGACTGCCTATGTCTACGGGGAATGAAGGTCTTTATTCATTGATGTCTTAAAGTACAATTGTGCAGAGGTTCGGGTATCTGAATTTCACATGTCCTGCCTTGAGGGAGATGCATAGTATTTGTACTAGTTAATAAAAGGTTAATCATTCCAATGGACACTCCCCTATCATTATCAATTGGCTAGTAACTAATATCTTTGAATATCCTTGGATATATATATATATATATATATATATATATATATCAGGTTAGGGGTGTGGGACTCACACCTAGTGGACCCCCATTTAGTCATGATTATTAAATATCGGATCCACAAAAATGTAAGCTAAACCAACAAAGTACAACATAGTTGATGATGATAAGAAACCGATGGCAACAAAAGGAGGCGCCGATGACAAGATTAGAGGATGGTTGAAATAGTGGCATAGGATCCCACCATATAAATACACACATTAGAGAGAGAGAGAGAGAGAGAGAGAGAGAGAGAGAGAGAGAGAGAGAGAGAGAGAGAGAGAGAGAGAGAGATGTTGATTATGATATACTTAAGTTGGATGAAAATATTAGGGGAGGGGAATATGGTTAAATAATTTAATTCAAATAAGACACATCACCCTTTTCTAAAACTTTTAAGTCACTGGATTGTTTATCTTAATTACAAATATATTGTGATGAACATCAAACCTAAAAAAAATTAACAGTCAAATCCACATTGCACCAAATTTATAGTGATCTAGCAGTCAGGTTGTGCACATATAAAAAGAGTGAAATTACAAAAATTAAGTGAAATATTTGAAGTTATCTCACACTCAAATTAGAGGGACTCAACTCAACCAGCAAATTTTAAATTGTACTCCCATGTAATATTTACATATACATATTACCATATAAAGATGATATTGTTAGGTTTTTATTCTTTAGCCAATTGTATGATGGTAATCTTTCAGTAAAGGTGTGTCAGTTCATTTTGAAATAAGAATCATAATTACTAGAATGCTTTATGTTTTATTTTAATATATTGTAGACATGTCTCTCAATAGTGCTTAGTAGGAGTTCCAGTGAGTCGACTTTGGGTTGATAATGAGGAGATTGGAATTTTGGTTTTAGCACTATTGAATGTTCACAATCTAGATGGGGACTTAACATCCTGTTAGAATAGTTGTGATGCAATCCCAGTAGTTAATCTCAAAATACGGGGAATCAGTGATGGTTCGGGAACTTGTGAGATAATTTAATAGAGGACTGTGATTAGTACATCCCAGGAATGTATTTAATGGGACCATCCGTGAGATTAGAGTCTAAGGGTCGTATTGATTAGACTCTGGAAATCTCACATCATTTTTAAATGGTGCATAGATTTTTTAATCTAGAGAATTATGAGGATTGGGATGCTTATGTAGTTGTCTCTTTAATTTCTATGGGTGCGATTCAATATTATATTGAATCAAATAACCCTCGCATATTGGGTGACAATTATGTAAGTAGATCCGAGATCATAATTCGGAGGAATCCTCGTCCAGGGATACCTAGGATTGCGATACCCCATAATTGACTTATAAAATTTTGTTTCCACCAGTAAACCTCATCAGTGAATCATTTATAATTCGAAGGAGATAGAAAAATAAGTTAAGCCTGAGACTCGAGGAAATTAATTAGATGTTAGTTGAAGTCAATTAACAGAAAATTGACTTGACCAAGCAAGTATCAGAATCTTAATGTGGGGAATCATATAATGTTCCATAATCAACTTTGCAAATAAGACCTCATTATATATGAGAATTTCTGAGATAATTATATTGGAGTGCAATCATAATTATTTAGTGGAATTAATTATGATTTAATATAGAAATGAAATAAATTATGATAATTATAATTGAATACTTTCGAGTATTTATTTGAAGTGAATTGTTTTATTTGTCTTGGGTCACTAGTATAGACCATACACCCAAGTAGTTAGGCTTAAACTCTCAAGAACCCCAGTTTAGACCAAGCCCTCCTTTTGTACTTGTATATAAAGGTGTAGGAAGGGGCTTTTAGGTTAATGGTCACCATTAGGGTTTGATAGAGGTGAGATAAAATACTATTCACATTTTTGTGAAGAGTCCTAGAGAGATAGAACCATATCTCACTCATAAGGAAGGTTTTTCATCTCAAAAGGTTGCCACATACCTACCTAGATTTGGCTATCCAAGATTTACAGAAGGTTTTTGGAGACCGTCGATGGCCAGCAAGATCATCTTCAACATCAAATTATTTCTCCTCTTATGAATCACAACAAGATTCACTATGGTATGATTTCTTGAAACCCTAGGTCTAATCTTTAAACATAGTTCTTATTTTCTTTTCAATGCATGATTAATCAAAGATCTTTGGGGCAAATAAATTTTGAATTTAAATGTCAATCCCAAGTGTTTGTTTTTCAAACAATTGGTATCAGAGCCTCGATTGAGATTAATCGTGTATTGAAAAGGTTCATGTTATCCACTATGAAATGCTAATTTTTGTATGTTGTTGAATGAATGCATGGTTGTATGAATACTTACCAACATGGTTTTTCAGAGATTTTATGTTTATAACCCTTTCGTCATGGTCACGCACATTTATTTTGTGTCATTGGATCCTATAATGGTTTATCTGTAGTTATTTTTTGCTTTTAATTCGATATGGTTGTAATAATTAAGTTTTGTTATTGTTTCTATTTCGATGTATTGGGAGGTGTTGGAAGAGGGTTGCTATGTTTCCATCCACTTAGAGTCGTGTATTAGTGTTCGTTTTAATGTTTGGCCAAGTTTCATGAAGTTTCAGGGAGGTTTCAGTTGGCTATGGAGGTTTTCTCATGCAAATCAGAGAGGGCGGATGAGATCAATCCCGATAAGGCAGATCGATCGACCCTGACCCATGATCGATCACCCCCCGGCACTATCACCCAAGAAGATTTATTTTTTGTTGTGGTTTTTGGTGGTGTTTCACAACAGTTCTTCTCCATATTATTTTCAAAGCATGGAGGATCAAGTTCGAGTGATCAATACCCTCAAGAACTCTTATTTATGATGAAGTCTACTTCAAGTTGGACTATTTTGTCAAGAAATATTATTTGTGATGAATTCTACTTCAAGTTGCACTCTTTTGTCAAAGGAAGTAATCTACAATAAGGGCTCTTGGACTTGAAGAGTTTTACTTCAAGAAGAACTCTAGGTAATGATGGAAATGGAATTTATGTCTTTTATTATTTGTTGCATTTATTTATTTAATTGTTTGCATGTTTGTTTATTTATATCATGTAGCGTATTTTGTGTGCTAATTAAATGGATAAAGGAACACCCGATTTCTGGACAACATGGATTCTTTATTTTTAAACCTCCCTAGATCACCGATTTTCTCCAAAAATTTGTGTTGTGTTTTATTCTTTTCCAAATTTAATTAAAGTCGGGGTAATTAAATTTTAAGGTCTAATTTAAATTGAGATCTTCGGATTTAATTTTTTGGAAAATTTAAATTATGCTTTTATTTTAAGAAAAATTGAAGTGTGAGATCAAGATACTTATTTCACACAACTAAATTTGGAATTACCAAGGATTTAAATTCGGTCACCTTTTAGAATTGAATAATTTTTTTTCTCAAATTTCTCAATATTTTAAAATACTAAATGGGAGAGGAGTTTTAGTATAAACACCACTATCTCAATCAGTGTTTTCATAAATCAAGGATGTGATTGATTCCTCGTGTTAATTAGGCTCCCCTGGGATGGAATTAATCAGGACATTGGGGATTCATTAAAACTCTTAATTTTGAGAATTAAATTATGAGTGAGTTTGATCCCACCCCCCATCCCCTCGAGGAAGTCCTTCATTAACTATATTCCGAGGAATGAACCAGTTACACTTAGGCATAACTTTTTATATCCTCCTCCAGGGAGTAACTATTATTAGGAGTGGGACCAAAAATCATCGACTATTCATTATGTTGGGCAGAGGGTCCCAAACTGTCCAGATGACATAATGAAAGATGAAAATCTATCTCGTTCAAGGTGGAGTGATTTAAGCTCTACGCAAGAAATTTCACCTCATAAAGGAACTAGGATGTACGATGGATTAATTTTTATATATTGGCATTTGAGGGATATCACTTTAAAATTTAATCGAACTAATTCTCTTGTTTAATTATAAAATTATTTTCCAATATCATGATTCTAAGATTTCAAAAATGAATTCGACTTTTTCTCACTCTTTAGTCTTGAAGGTTTAATTGGAATAAGTTTGAAGGACTAAAAATGTAATTGAACATTGTTCAAACTAAAGGGGATAATAAACTATTTTAACCCATAATATCCATTAATATTTTAATACTGTAAAGGGATTAACTCCTCGTGTTAGCTCGTCTGGCTCCCCGACGGATGGTTTTAATCACGGTATTTTAAACTATATGATAATTATTTTAAACTAAGTGTTACATGTGTTCGATTCCCCCAAATGGGAAGTTTTATATGTATATTTTTATTTTATAAAGAGTTGACCGATGAGAATTTTGAGAGACATATGATTGGTTGATGACACTCAAGTAAGAATCATTTTCTTAGAACGATTTTATCATTGGTTGAACAGAGCATTCTCTGGATTAGATATAGTGGGGAATCCGGTACCATTTCGTAATCTGGGAGTGAGAATCATCGGTAGCCAAAGGTTTGTGTTAGTTATTTGAGAAGAGCTTTACTTATCTCCCAAAAGGGGGGTTGGATTAAGAAAAGTTCATATTCCACGGTAGTAGTGAAATATCCGAAAGGTAAGCATTCTCACTACAAGTGGTTAGTACTTTTATAGCTACATGTTCGGTTTTTCCTTGCTTTATAAGGAAAAGGATGGGGTAATAGTTTATCTCTTAAAAGTAAGTGTGTGGTTTATGGTATGATCTACGGTAACCTGGTATGTAGATTCGGGAACCACAAATCAGGATTGCAACTCGTTTCAAAGGTTCCAGGTAACCGGGCAATTACTTTAAAGAAAGATGTTCTTAAGTTACGGGCAATTAGAATAACGCAACAGTATTAGTGGTGTAATATTCTTATGAATTTTGGTTTAGACATAAATTTAATGTAGGTAAATTATTTAATGTACTTGGTTTTTGAAAAATTAGCTTTATTTTTCTAAATTGATTTTGAACCGATATTCGATTGATTTTATAAATGGTCTTTATCAAAATTGGATATTAGGTATATTGGAAAATAATTTGTACATTATAAGGTTTGTCTCACCAATACTGCTAAATACTAAATTGAATATTTTATAGGAAAAGATCATTAAAGAGAAAGTTTCCTTGTAGAACCAGACACATTACTGTCACTTACGTTTAGGTTGTTTTGTTCTAAAAGGAATTTGAAGATTAGTTTAAAATGGACAATTTAGTTCATTGAAAGTGGTGGCACGTCTAGTCTTGAATTCTGTTTAGAAGATAAAAAGACCAAGGTGCCCTTCACAGACCAAAGCTAAAGAGCCACAGATGTGTTGGAAGTGGTTCACTTCTATTACTATGATTCGATGACTATCCGATCAAGAGGAAGCTTTGAGTGATTCATCGATTCCATTGATGATTAATCGAAGGTAGGGATATGTTTACCTAATGCACCACGAGTCTGAATCCTTTGATTAGTTCAAAGTGTTCAAGTCCAAGGTGGAGCATGGTTGAGGTAAATTAATCCAAATTCTACGATACGATCACAGAGATGTTTACCTCTTAGGACAGTTAAGGGATCATTTATTGGAGGTTGGGATTAATCCCAATTTTTTAAACCGGTCATTCCACTTCGGAATGGTGTAGAGAAAAGAAAGGAATAAGGCTCGTTTGGATATGACAAGGTCCATGGTAGGTTATTCAGGATTGTAACATTCTTATTGGGATTTTTATGTAAAAGACGGTCATATACATTCTAGTTTAGTTTCTTCTTAATCGGTCTCTTTAACTCCCATTGAACATAGGATTGGGCACAAGTTCATTCTAGGGAAAGTTTGGATTTGGGGGTTCCCGGTACTCGTGTCATGGAACGAGCCAACGAAGTTAAAATTAAGAAAATAGGTACGTCTCTTAATTGGTTATCCTAAAGATTACAAAGGTAGTTTATATAATACTCCTAAGTGAAAGAAGGTCGTTGATTGCATCGATGTTCGGTTCTTATAAAAGGAGTATGTAATAAACTATGTGCCTTAGTGTAAGTATGACTTGGAAAGTCTAATGTAACATCATATTACCGATGTTGCTAAACCACCATTACTGGTCGAAATGCGACTCAATATTAATAATACAATACATCGTCATAGTGGAAGCATTATCGACGATTAGGATACACATGTCACTTATACTGGATAGCAAGTGATGTCACGTCATAGTGAGAGCATTAGGAGTCATCCTGAATGGTTAGTATTTTTGGGTGATCATTTTGATGTAATTCTAGGAAAATATGAACTGGATCCCGAGAACTACAATAAGGCATTCCAAAAACTTTTGCTTTAACTTATATGGATACTAAAAGGGATTCGATGTATTCGAGTCAAGTTTTGGAGCTTGTAGACTTGTTGATGGGGTAAAACCCATCATTCACAAGTGGACTTATAAGAAGATAAAATATAAATGGATGGGAGTTACAAACCTTTAAGGTAAGGCTTACGAAAGGGTTTAATCAGAAAGATAAGGATTGATTATTAGTAAATCTTCTTGCGATAGTCATGCTAAAGTTTATCGCGATGCTTTTAATGTCAAGATTGCATTCTTGAATGATCGTCTTGACACATACATAGTAAGAAGTCGCTAAAAGCAAAGTGATGTAAGCTTATGACATCCATTTATGGATTTAAGCTAACATCAAGGTCTTAGGTCATTCGGTTTGATCAAGTAATCAAGTTTTGATTTTGATTTAAGTCCGAATAATACTTGTTAGTATAAGAAGCATGACGAAAATGTGATGGTATTTCTAAGAACAATTTGTGGATAATACTTGCCTAATTAGGATCTAGTTGGTAGTATTGTCTTACATGGGAGTATGGTTGTCTAGACATAAAGTAGTTAGAACAAGTCAAGAAAATCTTTATGATCAAGCCTTTGGTAAATCAGTTACAAAATAATGTTAGGTTTATCCCATGTCTATT
This sequence comes from Sambucus nigra, assembly GCA_949130495.1. Classification (NCBI taxonomy): domain Eukaryota; kingdom Viridiplantae; phylum Streptophyta; class Magnoliopsida; order Dipsacales; family Adoxaceae; genus Sambucus; species Sambucus nigra. The sequence continues at coordinate 446,096,076 of OX422216.1, forward strand.
ATATCAATCTTTTATACACAGGATTAGCGTTGGGATTCCATGTTTCTGTTGAAGTATGGAATCATTTTGTTCGGAAGTCAATCTCTTAGGACACTTGATTAGATGGAAGGAACGAGAAATATACCTAATGCTTCAGCGGTGGGCAACCTCGTGAGTGTTATGTACTGTGTGCAAAGACATAAATTTGTCATGCCTTCGGCGTGATCAACAGATTCCAGTCTATTAGTTATATACCTTCGTGGCACAAAGACTAAGTTTTGAGTTAGATAACGATTCCAAGTTTTTACCTCGGAATCGGTGTTTACCAAAGGAGATTTAGCTATAAGTTGAAGGAGAGTGAGGCAACCTTGGACTGCTGACTCCACCAGGGAGGCCAAAGTTGTTGTCAAACTAAAGAGGCTAGATGGCTCGGTTACTTCCAAAGTAACTTGTGTGAGGTTCCTTCAAGTGCAATTGGCAATTACATTTTTAGTGTCCGTGGTTATACAATTGTAAGTTCAAAAGAAGATGTAACCCATAAAGGAGTTAAGCACATTGAGAATAGGTTTTACCTGATTTGAGGGATCGAATGAAGTGGCTGATAAGTTTATGACCAAGGTTATATCGGATGACACTCAGATAATTATCTTCTGATAGGCAGTAAACTTCCATATAGTTAGGTTGGGAGTTGGATACATGGCTCTAAGAATAAGTGAAAAATTGTTGGGGTTTTGTTCTTTAAACATATATGACTGTCACTTTTCGGTAAAGTTGTGTCAATTCATTTTGAAATAAGAATCATGGTTATGAGAATACCTTATATTTGGTTTTAATATATTGTAGACATGTCGTTCAATAGAGCTTAGTCGGAGTTCCAGTTAGTTGACTTCGGGTTGATCACAATGAGATTGGAATTTTGTTTCTAGAACTATTGAAAAGTTCACAACCTAGATATGGACTTGACATCCTATCGGAATGGTTGCAATGTAATCCTAGTAGTTAATCTTAAAGTACGAAAAATCGGTGATACGAAAACTTATGAGATAGTTCAACAAAGGATTGTGATCGATATATTTCAGGAATGTATTGAATGGGATCACCCATGAGATTAGAGTCCAAGGGTTGTCTTGATTAAATTCGAAAAATCTCACACTATTTTCAAAGGGTGCATAGATTTTTATTCCTCGAGAATTATGAGGATTGGAATGCTTATGTAGTTGTCATTTTTATTTCTATAGGTGTAATTCAATATTAGATTGAATCAAATGATCCCCACATATTGGGTGACAATTATATAAGTAGGTCTGAGATCATAATTAAGAGGAATCTGCGACCTAGGATTGCGATACACCCTTTAACTTATAAGATTTTATTTTCGCTTGTAAACTAAGTCAGTGGAATATTTATAATCCGGTGGAAGTAGCAAAATAAGTTAAGCCTGAGAGTCGAGGAAATTGATTAGAAGTTGATTAAAGTCGATTAACAAAAAATTGACTTGTCCAAGCGGATATCGAAAGCTTAACGTAGGGAATCATATTATGTATTATAATCGACTTTGCAATTAAGACCTCATTATATCCGAGGAATTATGAGATAATTAAATTGGAGTGCAGTCACAATTATTTAGCAACATTAATTATGATTAAATACAAAAAATTACGGTAATTATAATTGGGTATTTACGAGTATTTATTTGAAGCCAATTTAATTATTTATTTTAGGTCCCTAGTGTAGTCCATATACTCAAGTAGTTACTCCCAGACTCTCGAGAAACTCAAATTAGTCTAAGCCCACCTTTTTTACTTGTATATAAAGATGTGGGAATGAATTTTAAGGTTAATGGCCATCATTAGGGTTTGAGAGGCGTGAAAGAAAATATTATTCATGTTTTTATGAAGAGACCTAGAGAGAGGGGACCATATCTCACTCATAAGGAAGGGTTTTCATCTCAAAAGTTGTCCACGCAATTACCTAGGATCATACACTAGAAGATCCACGTTTTACAAAAGGTTAAGCAAGGTTTTTGAAGACCGTGGATGTGCAACAAGATCATTATCATCATCAAACTATTTCTCCTTATACGAATGGCAACAAGATTCGCTATGATGTGATTTCTTCAAACCCTAGGTTTAATCTTTAAGCCTAGCTCTTGTTTTCTTTTCAATGCATGATTAATCATAGATCTTTAGCACTGAAATTTTTTCGCATTTAAATGTCAATCCCAAGTTGTTTTTCCCAACAAATGTAACAAGATGTCATTCTGTAACAAAACAACTTGTAATTTGATTTATGGTGCTTTCTACAATTTCTGCCTCGTTAGCATCATCCTGCCATTTTAAGCTTGATCAATCTTGCATTATCTAAAGACCCTTTGCAATGGACATTAGATCATTGTATAAAGACTCGTTGCATAGACAATATATTACATCCAACAAACACAAACATACACAACAGGGAATTCCATCACCAAAATAAAATTCCGGGTTTCCTATCTTATTTGAAACTTGAACAGTAACACATTACATTACCACTTTGTTCCTTCTTGATAATAATGTCGAGAATTTTAACTACAATCCCACAATCTCAAGTCCCAGCATTCACAAGTAAATTAGCAAAAGTAGACCCATATAAGGAGCAATTTGTTTCTTGTAATTTGTATGTTACCAGCCCTAATTACTCCGTAGTAACATAAGAAAAAGGAGAAGAAACATGAATAATAAATGCTGAAGAAAACTTAAGCAGGATATATCCATGAATTTGCTCATTTCCAAGATCTCCCAACATAAGCATCATGCATGGCTTGTTCTAAACCATGCAAAAAATTGGTTTCAATCTTAAAAAATCATTTCTATAAAAACAGAAAAAACAATTATTTATGCATTAAAATCACACCAGCTATATAATAACTTCATAAAGAATTTCACAAGGAACTAAAAAGAAGTATCTTCCTCATTGTCACTAGACAAATACAAGCTACAGCAAAGCTTTGCATGTTCACTCGCATGCAAAAAGTTAGTAGTTTTTAACATCCTTACTTACACCATCCATAAAATATTTCTGCCTCTACCACAACCAACCTGAAAGAAAGATTTTCAAACAATCACAAATACATCATGAGAGAGCAATCAGACGCTCAAACAAACAAAAAGACATTTCAAACTCTACCAAGGCTAGGGGTATCTGAGATAATAAACCCACTGAGGATATTTGTCGAACACTAGGGCTGAGAGTGGTCATCACTCCTCAAATAGGTTACAGAAAAAATTTCTAATCAAGTCAACTAACTGAAATTACGATTTCTGGATGACGCATTTCTCATAGAGAGCAAGGATTTCCTTCTTGTTCGGATTCTTCAACTGCAGGAGCTCAGCACCAAAATTATGTTTGGTGAGCTCTTGCTTGAGTTTCTGCACAGTAAACTTAGTATAATCCTCCGAATTCGTTTGTTGGCTGCGGGTATCTTCATCTCCCTTAAATACCGAACCATCTTCTGGCACTAAGAACTTGAGAGGGCTATTAGTACTCCTGGACCTCTTATTCCCTCTCAATGTCCTGTCAATGTCCATTTCATGTACAGATTCCACCCCCATTTCGTAGTCCTCAACCCTAACACGTTTCCCATGGGAAGCAGTTTTGAGCTTACTATCCAGTGCTGTTTCGTTTAAGCGAACTGTGGTTAACTGCTGCTGGAGTAAATCGAGTTTCCCTTGGGTTGCTTGCAGCTGAACAGAGAGTGCTTCTGCCCTGTTGGTTGCTTCTGTGCGAGCTGCACGCTCGGTCTCTAAAAGAGATTCGAGGACTTGAACCGTGTTCGCCCTCTGTTCGTTGTTTGATTCCAACAGGGACTCAATTTCTTTCTCCCTCTCTTCAACTCTTGCTTCTAGCATTGCTACTTTTGAGCGGGCGTTCATCTCGGCATCACGGTACCTCTCTAGTTCATCAGCTAGGTCGGTTTTTTGGCGGTCCAAGTTTTCAAGATGCCGCTCAGCTCTCTCGATTTGGGTCAATCGTTCCATTGCTATTCGGTTAATCTCGTTTTTCTCTTTTTGGGCAATGACTGCTTCTGTCCGTGCTTGATCGGCCATTTCAGTTGCTCTTTTAGCTTCTTTTTCAGCAATTTTACACCTCTCCTGGACTTCCTCAAACCTGTTGAATTCGGATCGGTACTTTTGCTCAAGATGAAGCTTTTCCTGTTCGAGAATCCTAGCTTCTCTCTCAAATGATTGAGCAGTAGCATTTACGCTTTCCAACCTCTCACCCAAGTCTTTAATTTCGTGCTTTAGAGTTGATATTTCTTGGTCGTAGTTCTTTATCTTTGATTCGGCAGCCTGAGGGAAATCATATAAGTAAATGGCATCAGTTCTTATCTACTCAATATGCATTATTTTATGTTTCCTTTTTCAAAAGTGCAAAGTGTACAAGGCGAAAGCATCCCGAAGCTCACCTTCAACTCCAAACTCAAAGTTGTCAAACGCTGCTCGGCATGTTCAATTTTTGCTGACTTCTCTTTGATTTCCTGTTCCTGCAGAATCATAGATAAAGAAGAAAAATAAACCAACAAAACCAGTTCATATTCTCAAGCACTACCATGATAACTTAAAGCAGAGAGAGAAAGAGAGGGGGAGAAAGAGATTTTCACCTTATCAGCCAAAGTATCAGAAAATTCAGCTCTTAGAGCATCTTCCCTCTGTTGTGTCTGCTTACTTGAGCGTTCTTGCACAGTTGCTGCCTTCTCGAGAGCATTTTTGGCTTCTCTGACAGCAATGTCATACTTGCGTTTCCACTCATCAGCCTCCTCTTGAGCAGACCGAGTTTGTTCCCGCGCAGCAGCCAACCTTGCTTCAGCAGCACTACTCCTGGACTTGAGCATTGCTATTTCTGAACTGGCCTGATCATCCTCCGCTTTCTGCTTTGATAAAACATTTTCATATTTTCTTTTCCATTCCATGGATTCCTGCCTAGCAGAATCCAGTGATCTTGATAAGCTGGAACATCTCTCTTCCAGTGAGCTACATTTACTCTGGAGATTTGTTATGCGGCTCATATAGTCATCCGCAAGCTTCTTCTTATCATTGATGGCATCCTCATAGCGTTTCAAGTATTCAGATTTATATTTCTCGCTAGCTTCCAGCTGCCTATTGAGCAATCCCATCTTATCTTCAATTGACCTGCATTTCAACATGAGGGAGCCCTTCTCTGATCCAATTTGATCTATTTGCTTTTTGATGAGATCAAGAACCGGGCCTTCCAAACTGCGAAATTTATGATCTTTAGACAAATGGCGAATCACAAACCTAGATTAACTGAGGAAGGAGGAATAAGTGAATACAAACCTTTGTTGTAAGAACATGCTAAGTTTCTTCCACTTTTCTGGACCATAAGTTGATGCTTCAAACTTGGATAGAAGGCCATCAAGAACCTGTATCACACAATTTGTAATTGTATCATATTCCAATGACGACGACGACGATGACGATGATAATTTAAGTAGTACTAATAATAATAATAATAATAATAATAATAATAATAATAATAATAATAATAATAACAACAACAACAACAACAACAACAACAACAACAACAACAACAACAACAATAATAATAATAATAATAATAATAATAACAATAATAATAATAACAGGTAATACAAAATTAAATGTAACAAACAAACTATCGTAAGTTGTTACAAGCCAAACCCAAAAAATACGCCATTTTTCAAATTGGGTCATGACTCGTGACCATCAATCAATGAACCCCGTCATATGCTACTCCAAAAGGTAAAAGATGTTTTTAGCGATGCACGGGGTAATGGTTGCGAGTTTTCACCACCAACGTGGACACAACTTCTATCACATGAGATATTTACATCGTTCGGCTTATGAGTTAGCCTACATCCATGGATAAAGGGGTTGGAGTGATTTTAATAAATTGTTGGATCACAACAGATTTTGACAAGAGAGTTTCTGTACATAAGCACTCACCTGTCCCATACAAATCATTAGCTCATATTTATAACTCTTAGTTGGTACAAGAGCAGTCGGATGAGTAAAACAGATGTCCATCTTCCATAGACTGAATCATACTGAACTGGTGGAGGTGGTCATTGCTATATACCCCCAGTCAATAATGGACCCTGCGCCCCATCGAAGTGAGCATGAGGTGCAGTTTATAAAACAATGAGAAGCTGTATATTTGTAATAATAAAATTATTTTATGATCTAAATGACGTAAACGGTTAGATACGAAATAGGACTCAACAAAAATAGAAATTACAGAAATGCCCCTCGTCATGAACACATCACTAAAATTTGAAATATCTACCATAAATCACTATTATACACGGTTATGAACTATTATACACGATTACGAAGAAATTCATAAGACGATAAGACGATAGGTCTTATACCACCATATACTCAACTCAACAAAACCTCTTTCCCAATTATTTAGAATCTGCTACATGAATTTTTCCACTCATCCTCGGATAAATCACGTGATGTCGTGTTCTTTTTTACAATCTCTCATCAAGTCATTTAGGACTGCCTCTACCTCTAGCGTTGCCTTCAATACTAACTAAATCACTCCTCCTTACGTGAGCATCTATTGGTGCCAGCCGATTTTGAGCTACTTTTCTCTCAACTTGCTTTAATCATACGAGTAACATCATCACTAATATCTCCCATATATTTTGGATAAAAGAGCCTAAATAACGAAATTGATCATTTCTAAGTATCTCTTGACCCTCAGGTTTGACCACATCCCCGTTTGTCCTCCTATTATTACTAAAATTACACTCCACATATTTTGTTTTAGTTCTACTCATTTTGAACCCTGTTGTTTCGAGAGTTTCTCTCCATTATTCCAATCTAGCATTAATCTTTGCCTTAAATTCATCCATTAAAATAATATATCTGCACATAACATAGACTACGGCACCTCATCTTGCACTTGTTCGGTTAACTCATTCATAACAAGAGCAAAGAGATAAGGACTTGGTGTTGAACTTTGGTGCAAATTTATGAAAACTCTTTCTTCGGTTGTTGCTCTTACTGTAGTCATGGCCTCATCATACATATCCTTAATCAGATCAATATATCTATGAGTCACTCTTTTTTATGTAAAACGCACCATATCATACACCTTCTCCAAATCTGTAAAAAACATATGAAGATCATTCTTTTCCTCCCTATACCTCTCCACTAATCTTCTCAATAAATGAAAATTTTCCATTATTGACTTGTCAACATAAACCCAAACTGATTCTCAAATACTGTGTTTCCAATCTCAATCTATGTTTAATCACTCTCTTCCAAAGTTTCATTGTTCGACTCATTAACTTAATACCACGATAATTTGAACAACATCGCAAGTCTCCTTTACTTTTATAAATAGGTACTAAAACACTCTTTCTTCATTCATCAAGCATAATATTAGTTATTATAATTTTATTAAATAATTTTGTTAGAAAAGACACTCTTTCCTCCCCTAAACACTTCCAAACCTCAATACGGTTACCATCTTGTCCAAAAGCACTCCATGTTTTCATCTTTTTTAAGCAATCCTAGTCTCTGATGTCCTAATTCTACGAAAAATATATTTTCCAAAGTCTTCCAAAGTTCCCCCATATCTAATCTACTCCTATTATCTCATTCAATAACCTCTCGAAGTAATTTTTCCATATTTCCTTAATCTCTTCAACCTTGACTAAAACTCTCGAATCATCATATTTAATACACTTGACGTTATTAAAATCTTTTATTTTTTGTCCCTACGTTTAGCAAGTTAATATTTTTTTCACTTCTTGTGTTGCTAATTTTGTATAACGATCATCATACGCTTTAAACTTAGCATCTCTTACTATTTTCTTAACTTATTACTTAGCTCATTTATATTTCTCACAATTTTCTTAGATTCTAGTCGTTTGTCATGTTTTAAAGCACTTCCTTTTAGTTTTTACCATATTTTGTACTTCTTCGTTACACCATCAAGTTTCCCTAGATTGTGGACCCAACCTTTTGATTCTCCCAAGATCTCTTTCGATATTCTCCTAATGCATGTAGACATCTTATCTCACATTATTTAATCTCATCTTCGGTATTCCATAAAGCTTCATTTAATATTTTATCATTATATAGTTATAATTTCTCTTCTTTTAAGTTCAACCACCTAGTTAGTGGGTTAATCTTCTCTTTTCGAGCTCGTAGTTGATTTTTAATATTATATACAACACAGTGTCCTATATTGTGAGGTTAGACTCTCTCCCGGGATAACCTTATAGTCTTTACACGTTAATCGATCTCATTTCCTAGTAATGAAAAAGTTTATTCAACTCTTATTTGTTCCACTTTTATAAGTTGTCAAGTGTTCAACCCTCTTTTTAAAACATGCATTTACTAGTACAAGATCATAAGCCATCGCGAAATCTAAATTACATTCTCCACCGTCATTCCTATCCAAAACCATATCCTCCATGCACCATCTCATATGCTACACGATCATCCTCTACATGGCCATTTATATCTCCACCTATATAAATTTCCTCACCTACGGATATTCTTGAATTAGTTCATCCATTTGTTCCCAAAATTATAATTTAATATGCTCATCTAGGTACATAAGCACTAAAAATATTAATTATATTCACCTAATACCATTTTATAAGTATAAGTTTATTCTCTCTCCTTATAACAGTTACGATGCCATCCTTAAGGCCCTTATCTACTATTATTTCGACTTCATTCCTATTTTTATGTTTTCTTTTATAATACAGTTTAAATCATGTGTTTTCTATTTCTCTAGCTTTCTAATCGACCCATTTAGTTTCTTATAAACAAGCTATATTGCTTTTCTTCTTATCATGGTATCCACTAGCTTCATCCCTTTCCGTGTCAAAATTCAATATTCCAAGTCACTAACCTAAGTCTCTACTAGCATGGACAAGCGTCTTTACACACCCATGTCCAGATTGGTACAAGACCCATTGCCCATTTCTCATTGCACCCGAGCGTTAATATGACGCCCCTTGCCCATTTTTCGAGACACCCACTGGCAGGCTCAACTCCCCTTGATTATATTTCGAGACATCCGGTGGCAGGCGTAACACTATTCATTATTTAATATTCAATAATCAACACAAAAAGATATTCATAAGTTTAAAATTACAAAGAATCCCGGTCATCCCCCTCGGAAAAGATTTGAAACCAGAAAAAATCACTTTTGTTTTTTCATTCCACTTAAACCCTCCTCCCCCAATACTTTAAACAATAGAATTAGAAAATCCAAACCATAAAACCAAACCCTAAAATCAGTTCATATACCGTTACGCACCTCCAGCGACTCTCTCCAACATCCGGTTACCATAGTTGTTAAAATCGTCCAATTCGCGAGTCGAATCATACGATTCGATTCGATTCGGACACAAAACGATTCGAATCAGGATAAGAATCGCATATGTCTAAAGAATCACTCGAATCGGTTGTGAATCGTCCGATTCCATATCGAACCGTGAATCGGGTTAAAAACGATTCGGGAAAAAGGGTTTTTTACTTTAACCGTAAATAGATTTTAACCCAAATAAAAAAAAACACTGTTTCAACCTTAACCCATTCAAACTGTAACCGACCGATTCAAACCGCAAACAAACCCTAATTCTTGCAAATCGAAGGTCGTTTCAACCCATACAATAAATCAAAGGCCGTTTTTTGGTTTTTTCCTGCAAGACGAAGGCCGGTATGTTTTCTTTCTTGTTTTTATGTCTTATTTTGCTCAATCGATGGCCAACCGAAGCAAACAATTTGATTTATTGTTTTCGTTTGCTTTTTATTTTTAGGTTATAAAACCATACGTTTTGATTTTTTTTAGTTATTTTTTGTTATAAAACCAAAACGAAGGCCTGCTTTTTGTGCTTTTTTTTTGCTATTTTGCTGTTATTTTTTTTTGCTATTTTGTTTTTTTTTAAGGTTATTTTGCTGTTTTTATTTTGCTGCTTTTTTTAAGTAAAACCGTGCGTTTTTCTTTTTTATAGTTATTTTGTTGTTTTCTTTTTTTTTTTGGCTGTTTTTTTAGCTGTATTTGCTTAAACCATCCATATGTATTTGCTTAAATTCTTTAGTTATTGTTTGAGTTGTTTATTAAATAAATTGATATTGATTTGTAGGTTGCTTGATCTTTGAAAATCAAGATGGTAAAGTCAAAGGGCAAGAAAGAAACCGATCCAACTTGGTCTCATTGCACCAAGGTGAATGAGAACAATAGAATGCAATTGAAATGTAATTATTGCGGAGCAATAAAATGGGGAGGAGTTTTCCAAATGAAACAACATTTTGTCAGGACTCATAGCGATACTAGTATGTGTGAACAATGTCCCGAGGCCGTTAGAATATTTTTTCAAGAGCGTGTCAAAATGCTACTTCCACGGTTGGTAGCAATCAAAATCAAGCAAATGTTGAAGATTAATGCTTTCAAGGGGGGAATGATGATGAGGGGGGTTCGACGGGGAAGGCGAAAGGGGGAACGGATAGGTTTGTTATTAGGGGGGTGGGGGAAAGGGTAAACAACAAACCATGAATCAAATGCTAGAGGATAGGGGGCCGGTGTGTAAGGATATATTTAGGTTTTTCTATAAGAATGCTCTATCATTCAATCTTGCGAAGTGTCCACTTTTTAAAAAAATGTTGGTGTCGGTTGGAGACTATGGCAAGGGATTGAAGCCCCCTAGCTATCATGAAGCTAGAGTCACGTATTTGAAAAAGAAAGTGGAAAGTGTGCATAGCTTGTTGGAGATGTATAAAAAGGAATGGAAAAAAGTAGGGTGCACTTTAATGTCGGATGGGTGTAGCGATGGAAAATCAAGATCGCTCACTAACTTTTTAGTGAATAGCCCAAGCGGGACAGTTTTTCTTAAATCCGTGGACACCTCCTCGATCATTAAGGATGCGGTGAGATTGTTTGAGTTGCTTGATGGTATGGTGGTGGTGGAAGAGATTGGGGAATAAAATGTTGTGCGAGTGGTGACTTACAGTGCATCGGCATCTGTATCCGCGGGGAGGTTATTGGAAGAGAAAAAAAAGAATTTATTTTGGAACCCGTGTACCGCCCATTTGATTGATTTGATGCTTACCGACATTGGTAACCTGCCTATATTTCAAAACACAATTACAAAGGCAAGAGAAGTCACCATGTATATTTAGAGGCATACATGGATGCTTGATTTGTTTAGAAGATTTTCAAATAAGAGGGAACTTACTAGAGCGGGAGCAACTAGATTTGCCACTTCCTTTCTCACATTGAAGAGTTTTGGAGAAAATAAAGGGGCACTGAGGAGTATGTTTACGTCGGTCAATTGGATGAATGAAACTTTTGCCAACAAGGTGGATGCGAAGAAAGTGGAGGGTATCATTTTGGGTGACACAAATTTCTCGAAAGAGATTAAATATTGTTTGAAAAGTGTACATCCACTTTACAAAGTTTTGAGGCTTGTTGATGGATATGCAAAACCGGCAATGAGTTACATATATGAAGCTATGGATTGGGCGAATGAGCAAATTGCGATTAATTTTAATCATGTTGAGAGGAGATATATGAAGATTTGGAAAATAATTGATACGAGGTGGGATCTTCAACTTCATAGGCCACTTCATGCCGCGGGATACTATTTGAACCCAAGGTAACATGATTTATATTAAATTCTTTACTTGAAAATTCCACTATATTCTAAAGTATATTATATAAAGGACTAAAATATATTTTTTATTTATATTTGAAGATTCCACTTCAGTGATGACTTTCAGGCCGATAGAGAAGTGAAGCGTGGTTTGTATGACACTGTAGAGAGGATGTGTCCGGGCACCGATACAATTATCACCGTACAAGAGCAAATGAATAAATTTAAAACGTGTGGAATTGTTCGGTAGAAGTTCAGAAACTCTAACGAGAGATAAAAAACAACCAGGTGAGTTTATTTAATGAATTTATATGTTGCTGATTTTTTTATTTTAATGAATTTATATGTTGCTGAATTTTTTATATTCTTTTGTTTATATAGCCAATTGGTGGGAAAGTTTTGGTGAAGATGTTTCAGAGCTTCAAAAGATTGCTATACGAGTTCTTAGTCTGACATGTAGTGCGACAGGTTGTGCGAGAAATCAGAGCACATTTGATCATGTGCATTCCAAGAAAAGCAATCGTTTGGAGCAACAAAGGTTGAATGCTCTTGTTTTCGTGAAGTATAATCTTCAACTTGAAATGAGACGAGAGCAAAGGAGAGAATGTGGTGACTTCGATCCGATTTGTCTATCCGATATGGAGGACGATGATGAGTGGATCACTGAGAGAGATATAGAGGAACCATGTCTTCCCACCGATCATTCATGGTTGGATGTTCACGAATGTTTCCAATATGAAGGGCTTAGCAAAAAGAGGAAGCGAGGTGAAAATACGTGGAATTATTATAATTATTGTTTATTTGTTACTAATATATATATATACATATATATATATATATATACACACATATATATATATATGCGCTAATCTTATTGTTAATATATGTTAAAATTATTATTTTGTGTTATATAGGGCCAAGGTATTTAAATGCCAAGGAAAAAGGCAAACGAGTGCCAGATGATGATATTGAAATTCTTGATGAGGAGGAGGACGATGATGAAGATGAAGAGGAATTTGAAGAGGGGGGCGATCGAATTGTCATAGAGGAGGAGGAGGATGGTGATTTGGGCCTTGATGATGATGATGAATGAAGAAGAATGATCATTGATGATGACTTTTTATGATTTATTTTGTTTTGTACATTTTCAAGCTTAAAACAATTGAGAACATGTGCTACGGTTAATTTTTGTGCTATATTTTGCTATATTATCGTGTGCTACATTTAGTTTTTTGTCATATTATGCTTAATTACCAATTCTATAGTGTCAAATCCCATTTACGTATGTTTTTTTTTCATTTTTATCATTTGATTCCGATTCGATCGGTTCGATTCACGATTTGCGATTCGGGGGGTAAACGATTTACGATACGATTCACGATTTGACAACTATGCCGGTTACCTTTCTTTGACGACCTTTGCCCTTTTGTCTACCCGTTTCTTCACAGACTTGTTAATATCCGCTTTGAACTCCTCCCATGCCGTCTTCCCTTCTCCGGCCCTCTATTGAAGCTCGTCGGCATCAACGATGCTCGCATGAGTGTAGGCGACTTACTCTAAAACGTTGTCGTGAATCATATATGATGTTGGTTTTTTTAGTTGTTTTTGTTTTATCAGATAAATTCCATATTGTTTTGTTCTTCAAACTATTCCCATATTTGACCCAAAGTATCATCCATTTTTTACTTTTTAAAATCTACTTAGGTTTAAGGTATTTGTTTTTATATTATAGAAGTATATGTAATTTACTTGAATTCTTTATTTTTGTCAAAAATGTTTGTTACGTGAATAAAAGTATATGCGAGTCTAAAAGTATACACATCCGTTTGTCAAAGTATTTATTTTATATAAGTATATATAATGAACGATAATGGACTTAATTAAAATGATATTATAAGACAACGGGCATTATTGAAAAGATAATAACAGTAGACTTAAAGCTGGCTGAAATGTTTCTTGAGTGGTCAATTTACCATAAACATTTAAATTAGTGTACTCCAATGTGTGAAGAATGTTATTGTTCCCTGTTGGATATATTTTTTCAAGGCGTAGAGTTTCACGAAAACCTAAGGACTTATTATGCTCAACTTTCAATTGTTTTGGGGCGGGGAATTGTCCAATTCTCCATATTTAATTAAAATGAATCAGCATATTAATAAGTCCATTCTTGCGTTAGGGATGTTCCAAACAAAATTTCACGAGGCGCCTAAGCCACACGTTGAGCCTGGAGCCTAGACGCTCAAGAGCTTGCCTTATTAAAGGAGTTTTGATAGAGGTGAGGTGAGGCGTCAATGTTGCGCCTATAGCCTAGGCACGCCTTTAACAACACTAGGTTTGACTATGTCCTCATCGTCCTCAACAGCATGTTACTTGACTGCATACACGTATCGCATCGTCGAATGGTATGCATGGCTACTCTATTAGCATCCATTAATGTCTACGAAGGATTACGCCATGGGTCCCTTGGGAACAAAGAATGAATTGGGCCTCAAATCTCTTGTTGAGCTTGAATAATATTTTTTCTCCCTCGTTTAATTACAATCTTCACGCTAACCACAATTGACAGCCATATATCCCTTCTGCTACCATGCTTACAACCATTCTCATTCTCCTCCCTTCCATCTTCAATCCAAACTGCCACTAAACCCATTTGCATTTGAGAAAACTGTTGAAAAGCTTACAAGATCTAATCACATAAGACCCCAACTTTTTGTAGAAGCAATATGGTATTTAAACTCCTCTGCCTTGCCCTTTCAAGAAAACTACTCACGGTTTTCCAATATGTTCTTAATCAACAATAGAAAAATGAAAAGGGAATAATATAGGTAGGCAAACTAGACAAGTAACTTCTTTTAAAGTAAGTAAACTGCCTTTGATAGTCTATTCTCAAATCTCTGCAACACCCCAATCCCAAATGCTCTCCGATCTGCAAGACATGCATAAGGAAAGTCCGAGTCCGAATAAGAGGAAGAAAGAGACTGCACTTCTCTGTTAAGAACCCAGAGGAAAATTTCCTTGCAGGGATTCCTTAACCTATATGGAAAACCACATTGTAATAATTCAAACGACAATCAAACTTTTCCCTTCATTGGCAACCAATTTAAACTTCCAAATGCCTTCTCGATATTAAGCTTGCAAACATTGCCTAACTATGATGCGGGAACAAGATCTTAGAGGGAAATTTTCGTATTTTTAGCCTTTGTTCATGTATTTTATTTTAGAGCCTTCTAATGTTGCCATGTATAGTGACACCACTCTCATAAAATCACATGACATCACTATACCTAGAACAATCTCTATGCATGTATAAGAAGGGACACTCCCATGTATTGTACTACTATTATTTTGAGAATGAATGAATATTAGATAAATTTTTTTCTAAATATCAGTGTTGTAAGTTATGCCGCCCCTAAATACCAAATGGGTATCCGAGCGACGTTCACTCTTGGGGAGTTGTTGACTCAGGGTGGTGACACCAAGCATATTCCGACTTCATGCCAGCCCAAAATTGGCCACAGACCCACCGCCGATTTCACTTCGAACGAGTCTCAGCCCTTGTCCTTAGTTATTTCCCACACCATTCTCACTGCCGAAGTTGGGATCTGCTACGCCCTCGTTAGTCTCATGTCCAACCCAAAGTCTAACATCCCACCGAAGGCAGGGGATCTACTTAACTCATGCTAAGATGTTTGCACCCCACCAAGAAGAGTTTCCACCCCTCTGGAATAACAATACCATCTAGTTTCCATTCCTCGCCTAAAAAATATGTTAAATCAGTTGCACAAGCTCAGGTTTTCTCAAAACGAATGATGGTTCATTGTTGTTGCGTGTGTTTGTTCGAGGAACCCAAGTGAAGTTTTGACTTTGTCGAGGATGTTTGATTAACCACAAATTAGAAGCCCTTATTAGCACAACCGAGAACTGAAGGCTTGAATTACTGGCTGATGGTGAACATGTCTTTAGTATTGTGGCCGTCCTACTGGACATGTGATGAAGATGAAAAATACAGACTTCTTTCGACTCTCTATTGGAAATATTTGGAGAAAATATATAACTTCGATGTGACTCCTTCCCTTTCGTTTAACCATTTTGGAAAGGTTAAGAATTTAAGAAAAGTTTGATAATTTGTACTGAATCTGATATAACAAGCATTTTGTCCTCTCCTTCGTAATAAAGCTCTTTTAGATGCTGAGATTTTTTCTATTCAACGAAGCAGGGTTTTATTCAGTCACGTGGAAATCACAGTTGGAATAGATACACTAGAATTTTCACTAGTCCTCAACTGTGTAGTTTGTATACCTACACAACTGCCCCAGCTGTTAAATATAGTTGTTGCTTTTTTTCCTTTTTCCTCTTTAAGATGTTATTTTCTTTTTTAGAATGTTAGATCTCATATCTTTTTTGGCACTGACTATTGATTAATAAATGTTGGGCGGTTCTGGAATTAAACATGTTGGTTTGTAGATTTAAGATTCTTTCTGACTACTTGTTGATGAATCAAATTGCACCCAAATGTATTGTTATTTTTGTTAGTATTTATGGGGAAAATTGATCTGTAAACCTGCTGATCCTGCAATTATTTGCGAGTACAATACAAAAATTGTTAAATTCGTTTATTTCCCGCCCCCGGCGCATCTCCCTTACTCTTACTAGGATTGGTTGTGGGGCTTGGTTATTCTTCTGGATAAAACAATTTATAGAAAGAGCCCTTTGCAAAATTCATGGACTCACCGGTTCAGTTATTGTTTAGAAACTGAACAGTGCTTTTTTACATTTTATTCATATTTTTTTATAGCCTTTTGAGTTTGATCCGTAGTGGGTGAAAGGCATTATACACAAATTTCGCTGCAAGCACTGCCATTACTAAATTTAAAAAATAAAAATATGTTTTATTTACAGATCTCTAAATTTGAATCGTTACTTGACTCGAGCAATGTGGTGAATGGTGATTGTTGAGATTTATTAAAGGGACAAAGTTATATAGGTCATGGCTCTAATTGAAAATGTGATCACACTGCCAAGGCACATGTTGGTGGAAAGCAACTAACTGTACGTATATTTATTTTTTTGTTCTTTTATTATATTGTAGGCACATATTATTTGGTGCGAATGCAGTCAGAACTTCCATATGTATTGGTAATTTGCTGTGGACATGAGCAGTGTTATAAAAATTAGCAATTCATAATAGATGGGCACAAATTTGAGTTGTTATAGGTATGAATAATTCTGACATGATTATTCCTACAAATGTATAATATATTGGGGGTGAAAGCTCTGGTGATATTGTATACATGAAAAGTTTATATCAGTAGTGCCGTAGACACGAGTATACCCAGAATATACAGTCCCCAGTTTATATTATAACGTTTCAAGATTAGCCCTGTCCATGGATCCAGCACATGTCATGTAATTATCCATCGTGTCTTTGTGCATGAGATACTCATGTAACTAGCAATTAACTGCTAGTAAGATCAGTGAACTGCCCTCACTAATTAATCAAACACATTTTATGTTTGTAACTTCTAAAAGTTTCTTAGACCCGCCTACACTCTACAAATAATACTCCAACATTAAGTTGACTCCTATTTTTAAAAGGTCGACCACCAATAAGAATTCTCAGGTTCTCAATTGATGCTTCTACATTAAACGGCAATCTGTATTCATTAATATCAGGAATAGAAAAAGAACCGCAGTGGGACTCAAGTAATATGGTCATATAAATAATCCTTTGTCCAAATAACTTTAGGGGACGAACAAAGATTGAAAAACAAAAAAGGAGATAGTAAAGGGTTCAATTCAAGAAATATATATATATATATATATATAGATATATATATATATATATATATAGAGAGAGAGAGAGAGAAAGAGAGAGGGGTGAATAAATATATTCTCTTCAACACAAGAAACGTAAAATTAATATATGTACCTTAAGGACATTATCTACTTTGGCATCAGGAGCGTGGCAAGCTGTTCTCAATTCCTTTTCCATGTTCTGTACGGCATTTGAAACTTGCAAATAAGCCTCCCTGTAAGCATCCTTTTTAAAATCCTGCATCAGTAGCAAATCAAAATCAATAATGGTGCCGGTGATGAATGTTTATATTGAGGTTTACAATTGAGCGCAAGACTGGACCCAACATTGGTTTGCCAAAACATGATGCAACCCTGCATGCTCTTCTAACTAGCCACTTTTGTCTACTTTAACAATCCACATAAATTGGGATACAGTGTTTTTCTTGGTGCGAAATTGCGGGGAAAAATAAATAAATAAGTTGCATGCCTGATTTTATTGTAAAGTTTTTGAGAAATTCACATTTTTCGTTCAGATTCAATTAGGATATGAGCCTAACCAATACCAAATCCTTTACTGTACCAAACCAAATATAAGGTTCTAATTTTCCATATATAATATATAAACATACTTGAAATGATTACTGGAGCAGGTTACAACAATGTTGAACCATGAATATGGTATTATCCAGAGAGCAATTAGAAGGGTATTAGAAGGGTAAAACTGAACTATTAATCAATCAGAATGGGATCGGTTCAAGTCACAAAATGATCGGCTCAGACATGATTAAGGTTGGCCTTGGGCATTCTGGTCGGCCTTGCCTTCCCAGACATCCCACGTGCCATTATAATCGGCCTTGCCATTATAGGTCCACTTCATAAGAGCACACACTAGAAACAAACGAATATTCTCCCACTCAGACATACCCATGCTAACTTTATAATTATTCTCCACTATATTGTAAAGTGGGTATTTGTTTATTTTATAAAGACACTCTAGTGGATCAGCTGGAATATGTCCATTAATAATTACTCCCACACTAGTATTTAAGAGACGGGGAACAACCCAAAAATGAGCAAGCAACCAATCAACTATTCTACAGATAGAAAGATATTCGAACATTGTTTGGGCAGAGAAACAACACATTTGTACTAAGCCAATATTAGTGTTGAAAGACTGCTTGTGGATGTAGGCTCATTCTTGAGAGTTGAACCACGTAAATCTTGGTGTTAACCTTCTTACCCGCATCTCCATCTCTATTCATTTACATACACTACCTATTAATTGTTTGTCATATCTGATAGATTTCATCTAGCTAAGACCCAACCTTGAATCCATTTTTAGATATTAACAGAATGGCGTCGTCTGTGGGAACGACTAAAGCCTAGTTGTTTCTCATCTATTTCCCAATTCTTAATTGTAGAAACCCTGGAATTTTATAAAATCCCCCCAACTCTCGATGACAGTCATCTCGCTTATTTAATCAGCAAATTCGCTTGATTTCTCATTTGATATCCTTGATTTACTGTTCCATTATCTAATTATGGGTTAACTATATCAAGATACACTAATTCTAGCCTCAAACAGTTTCACAATTTTCAATTTCACAAATATCTAGTTATACTCTGTTTTCGTGCGTCTATATTGTCTTCCTGCAAATTTTGTCACCGGAAAGTAATCGGGAAAAAGGAAAACACACCACCCTCAATCCCTATTGGAATAGGGAACTTGGCAGGATTTTTGAAAAGCTTGGTTAAAAGCCAAGAAAATATGCAAGAAAATATGAGACAACTCACCCAAAATGTGCTGGCCTATTACGGACAATCAGATCCAGTTCCAATAACCCCAGCTTTGGAGAAAAATCAAGGTAAACCTAGAGAATCACCTTATCATGCCCCTTACAGAGATAGGAGGCAAGAGGACCAAGGAAAAGCGGTAGAAAATCCTCGGAGGTTAAATCATCTTACCAACCAGGTAAAACACGAGGTCAACTAAATATGATGATGATCAAACATATTCAGTCGAGCACATGATTGCCTTCGAAAGGCTCAGCAGAATACCAGTCTTTGATTGGGAAGAAAAGGGGCGAGAGCACATTCGCACCCTCGAAGAAGGCACAAAGACGAGAAGAATACAGAAGGCAGGATCCAAGAAGAGAGCAGTTCGAGATGTAATATCAGGGCAACAAACAAATCCGAACAAGTTAGCCGAAAAGAAGAGAGCTCGACCGAGAGTCGTGGACAAGCTAATAAAGTAGCAGTAGCAGAGAAAGCCCAACCATGGAGGGGATCTATCCAAATGACAGAAGATCGTCTGGGCGATCTCATCAAAACAAAAAATACACTCAAAAGAGGGTTTGTGCAGGGATCTCTATTCACAACTTTCGTGATTAGCTACCCCACGCCTTCAAAATTCAATCCGCCAGTGATCACTCCCAAGCATGAAAGGAAATCAGATCCAATCCCACATGTCGAGCAGTATCAGGCGACATGCGATATATTTTCGGCGACCGACGAGATACGCTGCAGAGGAGATTTTGTTGAGTTCGAATAACTGGTCGACCTCTTTGTTAACAATTTCTGCACTTGTTAAGAGTCCGTCAACGCGAGGATGAAACGACAAGAGAATACATCACCAGGTTCAATACTGAAAAAATGGAAGTGGTGAACTACAATGAGAAAGTAGCCATTACAGCGATCATGAGCGGGTTGTTGCCTGGGAAGTTGTAATGGGCATTGGCCAAGGAACCTCCATACCATATGGCCGAGCTCCTAGCCAAGGCAGGAAAAATCATGAACGTGGAGGAAGCCATGGTTGCAAAAGAGTTCAGCCACAAAAAGTTTGAACAAGGTAACAGCTCTGGAAGAAAGGAGAAACCCAAAGATGGCCCCAAGAGGGAGAGCGATAGGAGGCCATACCAGAAGTTTGATGAATATACTCCCTTGACAGTAAGAGTACACCACATCCTCGACGAGATCCGAGGAAATGGTGAATTAAAATGGCCGAAAAAGTTAAAAACTCCCACCGGAAGGAGAGACAAAAACAAATCAAGTTCCATAAAGATCGTGGACATGAGACCAAAGACTGCCTAGCCTTGAAGGACAAAATCGAGGCCCTCATTAAAAGAGGAAAACTTAATAAGCACGTAGAGAAAAATGGCAGACCAACACAAGCCCGTGATGACTGGAAACCGAGGAAGAGATCAAGATCGCCTTGAGCAGGAAATAAAGACCAAAAAAGAGCTCGAAAGAACAAAGACGAGGAGGATCCCGACCTCCCGGCAAGGCCTAAAGAGACCGTAGAAGAGATGAATATGATCTCCTTTATGTGCAATTGCATAGCAGGAAGAGAAGTTGGTGGAGCTGATGGACCAACTGAAAGAAAGGCATATCTCAACGAAGCAAGAGCTTGTGCCGATAACAGAGATGTCAACATGACAGCAATGGCAGACGTCCGACCTCACAAGGTCGCTAAAGACATGCTAATTATATGCTTTTCATGAGACAACCTCTCAAGATTGTTATATCCTCATGACGATCCACTAGTGACAACCATGATGATTCGTGGCAGAAAACGTGAAGAGAATTCTGGTGGACAATGGCAGCTCGGCGGATGTATTGTTCTATGATTGTTTCCGGAGGTTGAAGCTATCTAATAGGAAAATAAAGGTGTACCATCATCCTCTGATTGGATTCTTCGGTGAAAAAGTGTACTCACTAGGTACGATTGAGTTAAATGGGATTATTAGAACTTGGCTGACCTGCAGAACAGAGATGATGAGATTCTTCATCCGTTACAAGAATGTCTCATTGGCCCACAATATCATCTTTGAAAGAGTGGGTCTGAAAAAGTTTGAGATTATAGCCTCAATTGTTCATCAATGTCTTAAGTTCCCACCAATATCGGTGCAGGAGTGGTGAAAGGAAACCAGATAAAAGCGCGTGAATGTTGTTACAACTCGGTCGACGAAGAAGAGAGGAAGAAGCTTATGCAAGCCTATCAAATCGAGATATTAGATCCTCGAGAAGAAGATAGATTAATAACCAGATAAGCGATTGAAAAAACAGAGTTAGTAATCCTGGATTATGAGCATCCTGAAAGAATAGCCCAAATCGGCTCGTCCCTGGATCCCGTCCTTAAGAAACAATTGTCTGACTTCCTACGAGTTAAGAAAAGTGTATTTACTTGGAGCCATGAAGACATGCCTGGAATATATCCAGCCATTATCAATCACGAGCTCAACATAGCCAAAGAAGCTAAGCCGGTAAAACAGAAACGGCTAGTATTCTCAGAAGAGAAGAATATGGTTATTCAAGAAATGTCCAAGTTGAAGAAAGTCGAATTCATTGAAGACGTTATGTATCCAAACTGGTTTGAAAACGTAGTGATAGAACCGAAGAGAAATGAGCAAGGGCGAATGTGTGTGAACTTCACAAATCTAAATAAGGCATGTCCCGAGGATTATTATCCTTTGCTTCGGATAGGTCAATTGGGCAAGAGGCTTCAGCCAAAGACATCTCAAAGTATATGATAGTCGTTTGCAAGGAATGGCTAGGGTGTGACGACACGATCCGACCACATACCTTTCCTAATTGGGATAAAACACGTCTCTAACTGCTCAAAAATATTAGGTCGGGTTAGCTCAAGCCAACCCAATTGACCAAAAACGCGTCTTGATTGCTCAAAGAAGTAAAGATCAGATCGGCTAAAGCTGACCCAATTGATCAATGCATGTCTTTGACTCCACAAAACGTTTGGAAGAGAGTGTGACGACAAGATCCGACCACATACCTTTCCTAATTGGACAACTAAAATAGTTCGTCCCTAGGGAACTAGTAAGCTTAAACTGTGACCACAAGATCCAATAACACAGTCAGAAAATGATGTGAATAAGAATTTAGGGGTTATTTTTAGTATTTTAGGGTTTGATTGTATTTTTGTTATTTTTTAGTCTTTCTTTTATTTTTAATATTTCATTGTATTTTCCTTTTTTTTTAGTATTTAGAAGAAGAAAGATTATTTGGCTCTTAGGGACATAAATGTAATTAGATTCTTAGCTTAGAGGTCAAGCAACCTCCTTCCTATAAATACCCCTTTATGTAGCCTCATTTGAGGCATTCTTCCATTTTATGAGATTTGATTAGAGAGAGTTTGAGAGAGAATTATCTTTTCTTCTTCCCGTTGACGTCATTTACGTCAATTGGTATCAGAGCCTAGTCACTCCACCCGTTGTTGTTGTTGTTGTAAAAAAACAAAAACTCGTAAACAACGTTAAGGCGGGTTCAAGAAAGGATGAACGCCTCCGCGGCAAACCCTTTCGAGCAAATTATGAAAGCCCTCAACCAATTGAAGGTTCAAATGGATAACATGAATGCGCGACTTCCATCACCGGCAACCACCACGGACCGCCCTCACACTGCCCCGATAATACCTCAAAACCGAAACCCTAGCCCTCAAAACCCATCTACCCACGCTTCTGTCGACTGCCCTTCAGACGTCCAACGTCCCTTCCCAAGGCCATCGACCTCCGTTCGGCACCCCCTTCACTGCCGCGACCTCGCCACGAGGTCCTGTCAACGGCCTTGCCCCTGGCCTGCAACAAATCTGATCAGAATCTGCTACAAATCTGCCCCAAATCATAACCGATGCAGCCGATATTGAAAAACAACCCACAAGCCAAGAAAATCACCAGAATTTCAAGATTCAACCCCAAACAATTCCAGAATTATAGGAATGTCAAGAAACCCTAGGGTTTCTACTCTCCCTTGTCCAAAAACCCACCCAAACAAACCCTAGCCCTCTATTTCTCCTCTCTTGTTTGGAAACCCTCAACCACATACCCCACCCTTCGAAACCCTAAGTCAACCCACCCCACCCCTCCAAAATTACCAAGAACCAATCAAGAACCTCGCTTCCACAAAATCCCTCCAATTTCATCCCCTTTTGATCCAAACCCCTCCCATACCAACCAATCATTCTTTTGCCCTAGGTGAAACCCACAAACATGTGCAAGAACTACGGTTTGACATCAAAATCTTGATTTTTGCCCCCGGTGGCCGATATTTTGTTGATTGGACATGTGTGGCATGAGGAAAAAGAGAAAGAATGATGCAAGAATTGAAGAGTCTTCCTCAAATTTTCAGAACTTCAATTTGGACCCCTCAAGTTTAGCCTCTTCAGCAATTTTGGGAATTTTAGCATTCGACCTCGATCTTAAAGTTCGAGGACGAACTTTTTCGAAGGCGGAGAGAATGATGTGAATAAGAATTTAGGGATTATTTTTAGTATTTGGGGGTTTTATTGTATTTTTGTTATTTTTTAGTCTTTCTTTTATTTTTAGTGTTTCATTGTATTTCCTTTTTTGTTAGTATTTTGAAGAAGGTTAATTGGCTCTTAGGGACATAAATGTAATTAGATTCTTAGCTTAGGGAATATAATTAAATTCTTAGCTTAGAGGTCAAGCAACCTCCTTCCTATAAATACCCCTTATGTAGCCTCATTTGAGGCATTCTTCCATTTTATAAGATTTGATTAGAGAGAGTTTGAGAGAGAATTATCTTTTCTTCTTCCCATTGACGTCAGAAAAGACTAAGATATACTAGTAAATTCCAAATAAAACTTTTATGCAAACAGACAAATATCATGATCAGCATAATCATAGAGCTAATAAGCATACATAATGATTTAAAACATGCATCATAGATAAATTGTCTAATGTATTTACAAAAGTTCAAAAAGATGGAAAACATCAAAATCAAGCTGCACAAAAATTTTAAGCTTCAGGAACATGGCCAGCATCGACTTCGGCCATTGGAACATCTTCAGGAGCGATGGGGAGGATATCCGTAGCAGTGAGTTGGCCAGCTATGGCCTCAGACTGGTCTTCCACAGCATCATCTTCCACAACATCAACTGTCATCTCCCGTTTTACAACCAAGGCTTTAGTCTCGTCATCATCCCCTTCCCATGTTTGAACAACTTCAGCAATGTCCGAGAAATGTTTGATGGTCCTCTTCTTCAGCTCAATATAACCTTCCATGAAGATAGTCACCAAATCAATGTTGTGCTCGACTCATGCCTTATACTTCTGAACATCCTCTTCCTCAGCTTGGGAAAAGGCTACGATGGCCTTCTTAAGAGCTTCATTAGCTTCCTTAAGAGCATCATTAGCCTTTTGAAGATCAACAACCCTCTTGGCATCCGAGCTCTTGAGCTTCACATAGCCTGTTGATTTGCTCTTTCAGCTTTGTGTTTTTTGCCTCAGCCTGCCTTAAAGCCTCAATGTTCACTGCAAGCTGATCATTCCTTCTCCTTGAGCTCAACACAGACCTTGTCATAATCAGCCTTGGCAGTCTTCAACTCCTCTGACAAGGTTTCGTGCTGATCAAGGAGCTCGAAGTTGGCCTCTTTAGCCTTGTCGTAAGCATTTTGGAAGGAGGCCACTTGCTCTCTCAAAACAGTGGCACCCATCGCACCCTAAAAGACAAAAAAAAGATCGGCACATTACAAAAGTATATTTCAACAGGATTTAGAAAGTACAAGTCAAAGTAGAGAACTTACTACCACCATCTTGTGCTGCACCATGTCCCACAGTTCGTCAGAGTTAAAACCCCTCAGTTTCAAACTGGAAATAAGGGGCGTAACCATGGCAGTCGACCATATATGCAGCATTGCCGGTACGGCAAAAGATGGAGTTTTTGTCAGTCGTCAGTTTCTCTAATGTGATCAGATGGTTAAGGTCAAAAGTTAAGGGATCCACTTCACTATAAGGAGTGGACGACCCCACCCCCCGAACTAAGCGCCGACCAGGTTCCCCAAGAATCTGGACCCTTTCACCACGGGCTTTTGTCTTTTGTTATTTGGGAGAAGGTTGAGTTGTGGGATCCTCCATTGGCCACTTATTACAGGTTGGTGGCCACCAGTCATCAGAAACTACTGCTTTCCCTTTGCAATTGGCTTTGGCAGCATCAGCCTCAGCCTCTTAACAGCATATTCAACATTCTTTCAGGCCTCAGCATTGGCCCTCTTCTCGGCATCAAGTGTTTTTTTAGCCCTAGCATCAGCTTTAGCTTTTTCTTTTGGGCCACAGCATCAATTTTCCTCTTACGGGCAATCTCCATGGCAGCACGATTAAGTGCAGGAGGAGTCATGTCTGACGAAGGTTCAATTAGGAAAACTGACGAGCTGGGAGTGGAAGTTGCATAAAAACACATTGTTTAGTAAAAAAGTGTTAAGTCAAAAAACTAAGTAAAAGACGAGCAAATAAAGAGCTTTGTACCTTCTGTAACCTCCTGATCAGCTAGACCTTTTCGCTGAACTAGTTCTTCCTGCCCGGCTCCCCCTTCTTGTTCAGCAGGAATATTGCCTTCAGCCACTAAGGTTATCTAATAGTATCTAGGGGGATGACCTCCAGGAGAAGAAGAATATCCTAAGATCTATGAATCTTCTCAGAGAGAGAAGTTCAATTGGCCTGGAAGTACAAGTGTCCTGCACCAACTATTTCAGAACGGTCGGCAATTTGTGAGCTCTCTTCTCTGCAAGTCGAAACCAGTGTGGGTCTGCCAATAGACCATAGATCCCAAAATGGACCTATAGGCATTCAGCGGAGGTTGGGTTGAGGCCACTCCATAACCTCTCAAAATAGACCTTATGATTGGATGAATTGGCAACCGAACTCCTGCTTGCAGGGCCAGACTGGGAAACAGATCTCATCAGCATTGGGCAGATTATAAACCCTCTCATCACAGTCGGGAAGTCTTAAGGAAATACTAATGGGGATGTCATATATATCCCTCAACTCATCCAGCTCTTCCTTAGTGATATCACAACCATGATTACAAGCATATGTAGTGGCTAGGTCCTAAGAGTCAAAACTTCCTGGAGTGCTGTCGTCGATAAGAGGAATAACCACAGAAGATGTGAAGGCTCAGAGCCTTTCAGGCATAGTCCTCTCTGGGGAGGCGTCTAAGTCAACGATTGAAACATTGGACATGGTGTTCGCAAGCTTCTCGCCCTTCATGGGATGGTTGACTTCGGTAACACCTCCGGGTTTTGGGAAATCTGGAGAACTACATTCCACAATAGGGGTCTGTGGTGAAGAAGCTATTGTTGGGGTGTATTTAGGGTGACCAAGTTCGTCCCCAAGATGAACAACCTGGGAGGCCTGGGGAACCTCCTAGCAATAATACCAGATCAAGATTATTCTAATTCGGCTAAATACTCGAACCACCTCTGGATGTAAGGTTCATAGCTCATCAAAGAAATGAAATTGGGAAAAAAAACAAGGCCTATTGGAGATAAACAAATATTTGGGAGCCGCTTGGTTTTAGAAATTAAAGGTTTTGCTAGGCGGAAACCCAAGAACACTTCAAAAATCCCTAAAAGTCCTAAATCCAGAAAATCCTAAGCCAACCAACTCAATGGCCACCTAAATCGCCAAAATCCAACAACCAAAGGCAATTAACAACCAAATCCACAACAGTACAATTTGAGAGCAATGGAAGTAAAGAACAAGAAAATTGCATAATGAAAACCCTTGAAAACCAGATGGGAATGAAAGGCGTACCTGAAACCCTATATGGCGACGGACGACTCTAGAAAATGCCCAAAGCGGGCAACAAACAACTGGAAAGAAAGTTATTGGCCGGAAGGAAGCTTTAAAGCAGAAAAAAAGATTGTTAATGGCAAAAAAAAAACAGCGATTTAGCCGAAGGAGGTTGAACTGGAAGTGCGTGTTTTCTCTCTCTAAAGCATGCGAACGGTTGTGGGTGCAAAAAGGTTGAAATGACTTTGAAATATTCTTTTATACTCTTTTTAGGAGTAATCATTACTTCTATTAAATGCAGCACGTGACATCATGTCTGGGAAAGCACACTCCCTTTTTATGTTAAATGCGGCTCATTAGTCTGGGAATAATTATACACTAATACTTGGTATCAATTAATATTAGGAATTGGTTCTTTGCTGCTCATTAGTCTCATTAAAAGTGGATGTTTGCATTCATCACTAAGTATTCAACTTGACCACCATACTTCACCCCCTTTAATTGAGACAAAGGATGCAATACTTGAATTAGGAACAACTATTTTATGTGTGGATAACTTGGGATATACATGCCTCTTAAAACACCTGACTAATCCCCAAAGGGTACGTTTAGACCCCCCCCCCCCCCCCCCCCAATATGCACGCACCAGGATACACTATGAGAGCTGTCCCCTAGCCCATGCTACAAAGCTAACCCCTTGGTAGTTGAAATATGAATCAATTTTATTCCATCTAACATAATGGCATATGGTCATTTTTAGACATGATGTCAACACTCCCTTTTTATGAATCAACACTCCCTTTTTGGCAGCATTAATAGTTCAGAAATTTCTTTGAAATAGACATTTTTCTTCTTAAGCCGTACACCACATTCTTTGGGAGTGGCAGACGCTACCACTTAAGCTAACAGCCACTGGAAAGAGAGTGCACAGTTCACCTACTGTAATTTGCAATTTCCCATTGTACAAAAAATATACAAATAAGATAACAGAAAATAAACAACACCTATATCATACGAAAGAAATTAATTCATATCTAATAACTTGTGTTATTTCCAATATTGTAAAGAAGGAAAAGCAAACAATACCTCAAATGCCTTTCGTAAGAAGGTCTGAAGACGCTTTTCATATTTCTGCCTAGTAGAACCAGCCCCAACGGCGGTAGCATTAAATGCAGCCACTGATTTTTGAACTGCTTCTTCATGTGCTTCTCTCAATGCTCCCTACAAGCAATTAGAATTTAGAAACAATAGAATTTACCCACATTTAGGTATATATGTGTGTGTATATATATATTCAATAAGAAGAAGAAAAAGACTTACTTCCTCAGGAGGCTTTGAACGGTCAAAACCAGATACGTAAACTTCAGTAGCTAAATCATATGCTCTCTGACACTCTCCTTCTTCAACACTCTACATAAAAAGAAAAGTTAAACCCTCAAAGACATTTGGAGGAAAAAATTAACGGCATATGGAATAAGACTGAAAAGCATGCTTTCACCATGTAATAAGAAAATTTTATCAACAGCAACGTCCTGTTCTTTGACATTTTCTTATGGTCTTCATTATGAGGCTTACACAAGATTCTGTAACTCACATATAATGTGATGCATACACACTGTTATAATAACGATAAATTTCCCCGTGTCATTTAGCCCAGCAAGTACAAATCCAAACAGGGTACAGAGATGTAACCGGCTTGATGTCAAGGACAAAGATCCTATAACAAACATGGGGCCCGTGGGAATACTAGTAGAGAGGGTGAGAGAACGTGCACTCAAGCAAAGAGATAGACAAGCTAAACATCATTAAATAAGGTCATAAGTGCACCCGCACCCTTAAGGATCAAGTCAGGTAGAATATAGAGGGTATTAAAGAGCCTTTTAATGATCGAAGGGTAATGTTCTGAAAGGTTTTCTAGGGTGTTAATGGAGAGCCAGAGGTTGTGAGTCATTTCTTCTATTTATAAGTAAAACTAAAGGTTTTATTTACAGGAGGGGATCTCTCGGGTGCATTAAATGAGAAACAATTACTTTTATAAAAATAAAGATAAAAATAAACAACAGGTATAAGTAGGTTGGGATGAAGGGGCATTTTTCTTCAAAAAAATTCTCTGCAACTGCTCTCAGCTGCAGAGAACTCTGCCTAGTAAAAGAGGGTTTTGCACTAAAGTTGATATCCAACTAATTTGGTTACATTAAATATGTAGAAATAATAGTGCTACCTTTCCAACAGTTCCTTTCTCGAGTTATAGCACAGGATCTCGGTCTTATCCCTTATAATTGTATGTCCTTTTAAGTTAATTCTATTGGAATAAAGGTCATAGGTTATTCCAATTTTTGTTGTGCCTACCTCATTTATTTCCGTCATATGGTGGAGGATGGGGTGGGGAATTGGGTTATATTCCAGAATTTACAAAGAAGGATGGGGGCTTTTGGTTATACCCATCCTACAAGTGTCCTCCACGAACTGCAAGTGAGACACCTAAATGTCCTCTATGCCAATTGTGCATGCTTTAACCAACCCCACTCCTAATTTTAAGTGGCAATCCTATTGAACACATCCACTACAGGAGTGAAAAAATAGGGGATGAAGAAAACCTCATCTCAAAAGGATCCAGCTACTCGGTTGATAACCCACCAAGTCAGACTGATTGGCTTGGTTCCGACACCCAACATTCTGAATCTGTACTAGTACCTATACATTTACCTGTCCAGCTTTTTCTCGGAACGGTGATTTCATACCCATTCCATTCGCATAAAAAAAATCTTAAGATCAACCTTGAGGGTATCCCAACTAATTTGGGGGGAAAATACATTAAAAAACCAGCATGACTCGTAATCTTATTCCTATCCATACCGAAAATAATCCTTTTAACATACTCCCACTCAAAGGGAGTCTTTAACAAACAATAACTCTCAGTGGGTTATTGGATTCCAATCCAACCCCATGATCATCGATCTAAATTGATGTGAATCTATGAATGCGGAAGCGTTATTATTGCAACTACTAACTACACAACAGTAACAACAACAAATAAAACTAAACTAAGAAAATGAGTTCTGTCTCTCTATTTTCTCTTTCTCAACAATATTCAAGTGTAATTACTAATGAATGTCAAGGGCCTGTTTATAGAAAAAAAAATTACTTGGTAACCAAGTAATGACCCAAAAGACTAAAAAGGACAACTAATAGCTAAAAATGACTATTACCCCTAGGGATGGCAATTTTCCCCGAAAACCCAATAATCCGCGGATACCCGAAAAATCCCCGAAAATTCGGGGATCAGGTCGGGTTCGGGGATTAAAAAAAAATCCCCGAAAAATTTCGGGTCGGTTTCGGGTATACCCTCGGGTCTCCACGGGGATACCCGATTTTTTAATATATAACAAAATATATATATAGAGGCAGGCTATGGTACATCATGCTCTATACATCACACCGTGCATCACACCTAATTCTAGGTCATAGAAAACTTTTTTTTCAAATTTTATATTTTTCCCTTGGAATTAAACTTTCAATGAACCCATATGCAAAAAAGTAGGTCAAAATACATTTTGTAGCTATTTTTAAAAAATCCACAAAAAACTGCTGGCGCAGACCCTTATAAATAAGGTATTTTGAGCAGTTTTTTGTGAATTTTTTAAAAATAGCTAAAAAATGTATTTTGACCTAATTTTTTGCATATGGGTTCATTGAAAGGTTAATTTCAAGGGAAAAATATAAAATTTGAAAAAAAAAGTTTTCTAGGGCCTAGAATTAGGTGTGATGCATGAGTGATGTATAGAGCATGATGTACCTTAGTCTGCCTATATATATATATATAAACATCAAAGCCCCAACCTCACTTTTTTTACTCACTCACGCCGCTAACCTCTCATACTCTCCCTCTCTTCTGTCACTCTAAAGCCTGATATACCCTCCCTCTCTTCTCTGTCAATCTCCCTCACGCAGGCGCCGGCCCCGGCACTGCTTATACCCTCCCTCACGCAGCTACGCAAGTAAACATCAAAGTCCTCTCTCTCTCCGCTGTTACGCGGGCGCCGGCCCCGGCGATGATTTTAGATGTTTTTTTAGCATGATTTTGTATAGGGCTGTTACTGTTATTTTTTTAGATGCTTTTTTTTTAGCATGATTTTAGATGCTTTTTTTTTAGCATGATTTTAGATGTTTATTTTCTTTCCGATTGTAACAATAGGTATAGGGTTGTTACTGTTAGTTTCTTTCATGATTTTTTCTGATTGTAACAATAGGGCTTTTGAGTTTGGCCAACCCATTTTCCATAATATCTATTTCTCTTTTAATTTCCTGAAGAGTAGATTTAATATGTATGCTGAATCTGCTTTAGCTATATCTTGTTTTTTTTTTTTCAGATTGTTTTTTTTCAGATTAATTTTAGTTGATTTTAGATAAATCTAACAGATAATTTTTTTTTGAGATTTAATAGATAATTTTTTCTTAATTTGTCCAGGTTAAAATGTCTACATCAAAGGAGATTCCAAAGCAATCGGGGGATGCCCAATCAACTCCTCCAACAAACGAGGTAGCTTCTAATCAAACATCAATTAATATATTGGATGATGATAATGAAAATCGTGAGATTGAGTCCCATGACACCGATGTTACTAATGAAAATGGAAAACGACCTCGACGGTCATGGGTATGGGACCACTTTGATTTGAAAAAAATCAATGGACAAGATAAAGCGATTTGTAGATATTGTGAAAAAAAACTTGGGGGTTCAAGTAAAAATGGAACATCTCATTTGGGAGATCATTTTAAGTCTTGTCCTCGACGAAAATCAATGGATATTAAAAGCGATTTTAAATCAAACACGGAGGCTCGATGGAAAGACTCAACTAACTAATTTTTCATTTGACCAAGAAGCAGCAAGAGATTCTCTTGCAAAAATGATCACTTTGCACGAGTATCCTCTTAGCATGGTTGAACATCAAGGGTTTAGGAACTATAGTAATTGTCTTCAACCATTGTTTAAGGTTTCATCTCGTAACACCGTAAAAAAGGATATATTCAAAATTTACGAGTTTGAGAAAACTAAAACAATGGTGTTGTTTAGAAAGAATCGAGGAAGATTTGCAATCATCACGGATATGTGGACTTCCACTACCCAAAAGAGAGGGTTTATGGCCGTGGCATCACACTTTATTGATGACTCCTGGAAATTGCAAAGTCGAATTGTGAGGTAATTTTAGTGTTGTTATTAATTAAATAGTGTTGTTTTTTTTACTAAATAGAGTTGTTTTTTTAGGGTCCGTTTGATAGGACTTGAATTCCAAGGCAAATTTTAAAAAGTTGGAAAATTTCAAAATTTTCTAACTTTTAGGCCGTTTGATAGCGAAAATTTGCCTTGGAATTTGTTTTCTATGTACAAGAGCCTTAAGCACGATTTGCCACCCTAAGGTGGAAACCAATTCTTTGGGGGGGGTCAGGTTTTTGTTTGCCACCTTTGGATGGCAAATCATTCAAAGTGATTTTTTTTAAACTCAATATATTTTATAATTATACAAATATATATAATTTGTAAATATATATATTTTTTGTATATTTCATATATTTTGTATATTTTATATATTTTAGTATATATGTATATTTCATATATGTATATATTCCGTATATAATTATATATTTCATATATGTATATATTTCGTATATTTAATATTTTTCATATGTTTATATATTCCGTGCATTTATATATTTTAGTAAAGACGTATATTTTATATATTTTAGTATATATGTATATTTCTTATATTTCTTATATTTCATATATGTATATATTCTGTATATATTTATATATTTCATATACGTTTATATTCTGTACATTTATATATTTTTGTATATACGTATATTTTATATATTTTAGTATATATGTATATTTCGTATATTGTGTATATTTCATATATGTATATATTTCGTATATTTCTATATTCCGTACATTTATATATTTTAGTATATACGTATATTTTTTATATTTTAGTATATATGTATATTTCGTATATAGCATATATTTCATATATGTATATATTCCGTATATACGTATATTTCATATATGTGTATATTTCATATATTTAATATTTTTTGTATATTTATATATTCCATACATTTATACATATATGTATATACGTATATTTTAGTATATATGTATATTTCGTATATTGCGTATATTGCATATATGTATATATTTTGTATATATTTATATATTTCATATATGTATATTTTTCGCATATTTATATATTCCGTACATTTATATAATTTAGTATATACGTATATTTTTTATATTGCATATATTTTGTATATTAATATATTCCATATATGTACGTATTTTGTACCTTTATATATTTTGTACATTTAATATATTTTGTATATTTTCCTATATTTCGTACTTTAATATATTTTTTAAATATTAATATATTTTGTATATTTTTTCTAATATTTCGTATATTACTTATATTTCATATATTTGGTTTAGTTCTAATATTAATATTTCATACATATTTTATTTATTTCATATATTTCGTTAATTTGTTAATATATTTTCTAATATATATTTAATATATTTTTCCTAAACAAATTTTTAATATATATATATATATACTCCGTAAACAAATTTTTCACAATTATTTCTACTTTCCAACTTTTGTGTTTGATAGAAAAGGTGGAAAATTGATGATTTTCCAACTTGTATCAAACACACACATGTTGGAAAATAATGATTTGCCTCGGAATTATTTGCCCTAGAATTATTTGACCCGGAATCATTTACATTTTCCCACTTTCTTATCAAACAGGGCCTTAATGAAGTAGTGTTTTTTTTGTGTGTTTGTAAGTTTATATATGTTCCATGCCCCCACACCGCGGAGGTACTTGCCGAGGCTTTGGTTGAATGTTTTATGGATTGGAATCTTGATCTGAAGTTATCTACGGTAACTTTAGATAATTGTAGTACTAATGATGCAATGGTAAACATTATGTTGGATCAATTACCTTCTAATTCTTTATTATTAGGAGGTAAAATCTTTCACATGCGTTGTTCTGCACACATATTAAATCTTATTGTGAAAGATGGGTTGGATGTAATTGGTAATTCAATTGAGAAAGTGCGTGAACGTGTAGCTTATTGGACAGCGACTCAAAAAAGATGGGAAAATATTGAAAAAGTAGCTCGTCAATTAAAAATCTCATGCAATAAGAAACTTGCCCTAGATTGTAAAACGAGATGGAATTCAACCTATATAATGCTCCACACTGCCTTGAGTTATAAAGATGTTTTTGGTCGCTTAAAATTAAGTGAGTCTCAATACAAATGCGTCCCTTTTGAAGATGATTGGTTATTAGCAAGTGAAATTAGTGAGAGATTGGAGATATTTTTTGTGGTGACAGAAATGTTTTCGGGAACTAAATATCCAACAATCAATCTTTTTTTCCCGAAAATTTGTGAGATAAGAGCGTCACTTAATGATTGGGCATTCTCAAGTTACGATGAAATACGACTCATGGCATCTAATATGATAATAAAGTTTGAAAAATATTGGAGTTCACTTCATGGGGTAATGGCTTTGGGTACAATTTTGGATCCTAGATTTAAAATGAAAGGGATTGAGTTTTACTTTCCACTCATATATGATGATGAAGCGTCGACAAAAATTGAAAGGGTGCGTAACATTTGTTTTGAGATGTTGGGAGAATATCAAGTGAGTGAGAAATTAAATAAGAATACTCATGGTAATAATGAATCAAGTGGTACATCATCTCAATCTCAAGGAAGGAGTCAGTTGATTAATAAATTTGATTTGTTTGCCTCGAGTACCTCTAATACTGAACATGTTAAGTCGGAGTTGGATTACTATTTGGAGGAGAGTGTTATAACGGGGAACGGGGAACGGGGCGGGGACGGAGAATGGTTTTTCTAACGGGGACGTGGAGTTAAAACCCGACCCCGAACCGACCCGTTGCCATCCCTAATTACCCCCAAACATGCTTGAAGACCAATTAAAGACTAAAAATAAAAGAAAATGACACTATTACCCTAAACTAAAATACAAAATAAAAAAGTCTTCTCCGGGGAGCACTATCACACGCACTCGCATCGCTACGTATCACAAAACTCATCATTCTCCCCGTCTTCGAAAGGCTCGTCCTCAATCGTGTAGGGTGACTCATCAATGCCACATGATATAATCCTCGAAAAATTTCGGACTCCAATCAAAATCAACCAAAAGTGGGGTGCCCAAACTTTAATTAGTTCCATGCGTAATAAATTCATCTATAATGGGTCTAATATATCCAAATCCCGGCAATGTTCCCTACAAAATCCGAGCAACCAAAAACTGACGACCATATCCGTTTTCTCTTCACCATGAGCACATGGTTGCAACTTGACTTGTTGGACCTTGGATCTGACCGGACGGACACTCCGGCGATCGCACATTTAAGAGTACGATGGCGAAACAAGCGGACTAAAGACGGCGACATTCTGAAACGCCGGACCCAAAAATGCCAAATAGACGAAAATGAATTCCAAGTGGGACGCATTTTTTATAGAAGTCTTGAGTTGTGTCAAAAATAGGCCACTAGACCAATTTTAAGCGGATTTTAAGTCAAATAAGGGGTAGAGGATCGGGTCAAAGTACGGCAGGTCTGTTTTTTATCGGGTTTGATTGTGGTTGGGCATGGATGAGTGGAGAAAGGATTAAAATAGAGTTAAAATAGGTTACGTCAGATTAGGGTAAAACTTGGAGGTTAAGGTTTGGGGGTGGTGGGGTTAGGTCTAGGGCTATAAAGGAGGGTGAGAGAGTGTTTCAGAGGATGGGGAAGAAGATGGGTTTGCATTTCGAAGTGTAGTGGTGGTTGTATGGCGGCAGGCGGCGGTGATGGTGGAGGAAGATGAGGTGGTAGAGGGTGAAAAAGTGGTGGCTAAAAGAGTTGGTATCCCCCCAATTAATGGTGATGGAATCTAGAGTTTCCATCCATCCAATTATTATTTGGACATTTATCAATTTAACGATTTAAGGGTAGTCCGAGTTGGAACCACAACTCGATACCCACTTCACGCACCACAACGAACACCAAGAACAAACGCAACTCTGATACCAAGTTAATGCAAATTTATGAATGCGGAAGCATTATTATTACAATTACACAACAACAACAACAAATAAAACTAAACTACGAAAATGGATTTCTCTCTCTATATATTCTCTTTTTCAATATTAAAGTGTAACTACAAATGAATGTCAAGGGACTATTTATAGGAGAAAAATTACTTAGTAACCAAGTAATGACCCAAAAGACTAAAAAGGACACCTAATAACTAAAAATGACTAATTAGCCACAAACATGCTTGGAGACCAAGTAAAGACTTTAAAAAAATGACAATATAACCCTAAACTAAAATACAAAATAAACGATAGTCTTCTTCCAAGAGCATAACCACGCAATACGTGTCGCTACGTATCACAAAACACATCATAAACTTCATGTGTTCCTCATACTATTCAAGATGAATAATCTCATCAACTATCAATGGAGGACGACTAATACACACCCTAGATCAAGTCCCGACTCATTAATCACATTTTTCCACCTCATTACACCTGGCCACCTTATGAAAAAACTTGGTGTTTTCCTATGCCAAACTCACCTATCTCAAAATTGCCTCTTCCAACCTCCAAGTTATCTTTTAAATAGAACTTCTCTCTTTGCTACCTCATCATCTAACAAGAGACTACCACGCTCTAGTTTGTGTAGCTCCACCAACTCATTGATGATAATAAATTTATTTAGTCTCACAAACTACAAGGTTGATCTTAATGTATTGAGTCTCACAAACTGCAAGGTTGATCTAATAAGAGATTACGAGTCATGCTGGGTTTTCTTCAACTTCCCCATTATCATGAATGAACCAGGCACTAAATATTAAACTCCACCTAGGAAGCACGTACACTTCTCAAAAGGCAACATGTCTCTATCTGACACATGTCAAACGCTAATGCTCTCCAACACGTGTTCCAACACTCCTTTTCATATGCCCATAATTGAAATTAAATTAACAGGACCAACACTTGTTTTTATGTGTCCGACACCTATCTATGTGCATGTGTCTATACTTTGAGTTAGGATCAAGGACCAATCCTTAAGGACTTGTTAAGAACTATTTTTTTTTTAAATAGTAAAAAAATGAACTGATTTTTTTCTTGGGGTGTTTAAACATTTCGGCAATCCCCCCCACCCAAAAAAAAAAAAGCTCAAAATAAATTTATTTTCTATTTTAAAACAAATCGATCAATATATGACTGCTTAAAACAGTCAAATATTGACATTTTAAAAATAGCAAAAAAGTTTTTTTTAGTTTTTTTTTCTTTTTAGGGGGGGGGGGGAGGGGGGGCTGAAATGTTTTAATAGCCCCATATACATCATCTCAAAATGATTTTTTTACTAGTTTAAAAAAATTGGACTCTAACAAGACCTTAAGTAACTGGCCTGGATACTTATATAACAATATAATTTGAATTGGTAGCAGCGTTTTGGGGCTCATCTACCCCGCTCTACCGGAAAAATTGATTTTCTACAAAAGTTCTTATATCTTAAAAAACATTCATTTTCATATTCTGCTTTGAGATATTAATTCATTCTTTTTTTAACAATTATTCAAACATGTTCTTTTCTTCTTTTCACCTTCTTGTAAATTAAATTCCTTCCACTATATATATTGTTACCGACATGTCATATCATATTTTATTTAGATTTGTTGTTGTGACATGTCAAACACGACACCCATGTCCGTGTATGTACAACCTAGCACTCCACCACTCACCCACTAACCGACTAATGTTATGATAGGAACTCTCTAGTCCACCCTCACCCATTACTACCCTCCCCAAGTAGACCTAGGTGAGGAGGCTAACACTTCCAAAGGCTTTATTCTTTTCATTTTGCTTCTTCATACCAAAAACCTTGGCCAACACCTCGGCCTTGACATCCTCCCTAGTAGGATTTACTAATATCAATCCCATCATCCTTAACATTGTAGGGAACAGTTGTTTCTTTCACTCTACCATGGTTCAAAGACTCGGCCGAGTCAACTCGGAATCAGTAGGCAGCGATACGCATACGAGTCACGTTACGAAAAGAACATGAAATCGTTTAAAATCGGCCTAACTCGCCGCTATTTCGGCCGAACCGATATGACTCGGCGATATGTCGTCCGAGTTACAGTTATTTCGTCCGTGACTCAATTATTTGAGGAAAAAAACAA
This sequence comes from Sambucus nigra, assembly GCA_949130495.1. NCBI lineage: Eukaryota > Viridiplantae > Streptophyta > Magnoliopsida > Dipsacales > Adoxaceae > Sambucus > Sambucus nigra. The sequence continues at coordinate 446,134,324 of OX422216.1, forward strand.
AGAGGGGACATAAAGTGGAAAGAATCTTGAAATTTCTAACCTTTTGTTGATTATTTGAGTGTAGGAGAGAAGCTGTCAATGTAGGGTGAAAAATTCCAACCCGAAAGCCAAAAATCCAGCTATAAATACACCCTTGTAGAATCTCAATCACACAAACACACTTGTGCCAGCGGAAATAACCTTCTATTGCCGCTGAAAATCACCAAAACCCAGTCGGATTTCAAGAAGTGAGGTATGGCTGCCGCGATTCATTCTCTCTCTTCATTTCTGCGGTTGTAAGGGTTTTTTTGTTAGCAAGGGTCGGCTGGTGTAAACGTGTGTTGTTAGCAAGGGTTAGCAAGGGCTTTTTTTGTTAGCAAGGGTAAACGTGTGTTATTTTTTAAAAGAATGTGTGTAAACGTGTGGTGTAAACGTGTGTTATTTTTTGTGTAAACGTGTGTTATTTTTTAAAAGAATGTTACAAAAAAAATGTTATTTTTTTAAAAGAAATGTTATCAAAAATGTTTTTTTTCAAAGAAATGTTACAAAATAATGTTTTTTTAAAATTCTAACATGTTACATAAAATGTTAATTTTTAAAACTAAATGTTACAAAAAAAATTATTTCTTTAAAAGAAATGTTACAAAAAATGTTATTTTTTCGAAGAAATGTTACAAAAAAAATGTTATTCTTTTAAAAGAAATGTTAGAAAAAATTTTATTTTTTCAAAGAAATGTTACAATTTTTTTTTTTTTTAAAGAAATGTTACATAAAATGTTAAATTTTAAAACTAAATGTTAGGAAAAATGTTATTTTTTTCAAATAAATGTTACATAAAATGGCTCCAAAACTAGATAAATGTCATGGGTTTGCTACTGAGTGAGTTAGTAGCAATCAAAACATAAAATGGTTTCAAATAAATGTTATTTTTGTAAAATGGCTTCAAAACATAAAACGGCTTCAAAAAAATGTTATTTTTATCTAGTTTTATGTAGCATTAGTAACATTTGGTTGTTCTAACATTTTATGGCTGTGTGCGTTACAAAAAATGTGCTAACATTTGGTTGTTCTAACATGTTATGCCATTTTATGCCATTTAATAGTTCTAACATGTTCAAACATTTTATGCCATTTTATGGCTGTGTGCGTTACAAAAAATGTTCTAACATGTTTTGTTCTAACATCAAATCCTCAGCTAACATTTTATGTCATTTGGTTGTTCTAACATGTTATAAAAATGTTACAAAAAATATTTAGGTATTTTCGGTCTTTTTTTGGTTGTGTTTTAAAGAAAATGTTACACAATGTTACAAAAAATATTAAATGTTACAAATAATGTTATAAAACCGTTAAATGTTATAAAAATATTTTTTTTAAAGAAAATGTTATAAAATTGTTAAATGTTATAAAAATGTAATTTTTTTAAATGTTATAAAAATGTTACAAAAAAATATTTAGGTATTTGCGATGTTTTTTGATTGTGTTTTAAAGAAAATGTTACACAATGTTAATAAAAATATTAAATGTTGCAAAAAATCTTTTACAATTATTAAATGTTGTAAAAAATCTTTTAACTCTATTTTTGAACTCTACTTTCAAACAATGTTACAAAAAAATTGATGGCGCGTTATTGATGGCGAATAGGAGACACTTATTTTGGTCGCCTTGTGCAGCACACTGTCTTGACTTGATGCTCGAGGAAATTGGAAATATGAAGTCAATCAAGTCGGTATTGAATGATGCCAAATCAATTACCTCGTTCATATATAACAGTCAAAAAGTTGTGAATTTAATGAAGGAGTACACCAGAGGTAGGGAGTTGCTAAGACCAGGCATTACGAGATTTGCTACCGAGTTTATTGCCCTTGAGAGTCTCATTCGCTATCAGTCTGAGTTGAAGCGAATGTGTACCACGAATGAATGGCGTGAATTCAACCGTGAGAGGACCCGAATGAGTGCGGCCACTAAAGTGTCGGATTTAATTCTGGCAGATCGATTCTGGCAACGGGCTGCCGAAGTTGCCAAGATTATGGAACCCTTAGTATTGCTTTTGAAGATAGTAGATCAAGATAAAAAGCCTACACTCTCTATCATTTACGAAGGGGTGGATAAAGCAAAACTAGCAATCCAGGCAAGTGTTAAAAACTGGAAGAAGTATTGGCAGGTGATCGATGGAAGATGGGAGAGACAATTGCACCGACACTTGCATGCCGCGGGATATTTCTTAAATCCGGTGTTTCAGTATTCATCCAATTTTTCAAACCATCCCGAAATAAGAGCCGGACTAAAAGAGGTCATCAAAAGGCTAGAGCCCGACGTACAAAAACAAGCCTTGGCAATAAATGAGGTATCACATTTGTTTCCATCAAGTTATATTTATTTCATATATGTATTGTTTCTAAATTGATTTGTTTGCCTTTTAGGTTAAACTCTTTACGGATAGGAGAGGGGAGTTTGGCTCAGATCTTACCAAGCAAGCAGTCAAATCTTCTCTTCCAGCTGAGTGGTGGAAAAATTACGGTGAGGATCCACCCAATCTTAGGCGCATTGCTATCAAAGTACTGAGTCAAACATGCTCATCTTCGGGTTGTGAGAGGAATTGGAGCACATGGTCTCTCATCCATACAAAACTTCGCAACCGATTGACAATAAAAAAATTACATAAATTGGTGTATGTGCATTACAATCAGAGACTTAAAGTTAGGAATCTGATGTACATGCGAGAGACCGAAGATTTCTACAATCCAATAGACTTGAATTTAATATTTGAGGAGGATGACATATTGGATGAGTGGACCCGAGAGAATGATGAAGGGGTATTACCGACCGATGACTTAGACTGGTTGGATGAAGGTATTCAACAAAGCGAAGGGGAAGGACGACGGGGGGGTCACAATCAACCGGCACCGGTCAGTGTTCTTTCCAGTTCTGATGATGATCATGGTGGTGATGATAGTTGGCAAGATATTCCTGGTACTTATGGTAATCATGTCGATGATGACGACGACGACGATGATGATGATGATGATGATGATCAAGGTGGTGGCAAGGGAGATGTTAGTAGGGGAACAGCGAGTGGTAGCCGACAAATGAGTGGAGTTGGTGGTAGCCACCAAAGGGGTGGTTCTTACAATACTAGTACACAGCATGATAGTGGTATGACATGGGCACAAGGAGATGAAAACTACTATGCCACGCAAGACACAGATCATGGTTATCGCCCGGGAATCAGTGAACAACGAAGGCATTTAGACAAAACGGGATTCCCTAGTAGTGACGAGTATTCAAGCGGATATGATCAGCAACGTCTTGATGATCAACTACGAGCAATGGGTTTAATGACAGATCATGCATACCACGGTGGAAGATATAGTATCTCTGGGAGTGGGAGTGGCACAGATAATTATGGTCCGGCACAACTTCCAAGATCTACTAGTACTAGTACAGGTGGTTACTATGATCGTTATAGAGACCATTATGGATCTACTAGTAGCGGCACAACAGGTGGTGATTATTATGGATATAATCAAGGGACGCAATATGGTGGGTCTTCAACTGATAATTCTGGGTATAGAGGTTTTGGATATTATCATCACGGTAATCAACCGGGAGATCGTCAACCACAATTTCCAAATTATGGATCATCTTGCCAGTCATCCCAGCCATCTGAGCAGCAATATGGTTCATATTTCTTTCCTTACCCAACTGAAAGAAATTACCCCTATCAAAATCCGTATGATCGATACCGCAACTAGAAAGGGAGATGAAAATGATGAAACATTGTAATCATTCCTATTTATCTTCCATACAAATTTTTTATCTAAGCTTATGTGACATTAGATTGTTTTCAATATTATTATTGGTTTACTATGCAATATTGAATCTGACAACTCTGTCGCGGTTCAGTATAACCAGTTCTACAATGCAATGCATATTGAATGATGGGTTTAAATGTACATCATTGGTCCACTTTGTTAATCTTATTTTTTTAAAAATTTCTATATTTTTTTCGGAATTTTTTGCGCTCTCTAAATATCGTATCTTTGCGTATCGCCGATACCGCGACCGATACCGCGACCGAGTTGAAAATAGGGTGTCCGATACCAAGACTTTGAACCATGCACTCTACCAAGTGACATAATAATCACATCATTCCACATTCCCACGAACCTAGTCCCTTGTGTTACGTCAATGAGAATGGATTACTATGCACTTTTTTGGACGTAGGTAGAATATCACAATGAGCATTAAAATCACCCACTGAAGCACCTATTTGATCAACCACATATTCAAAGCAGTAAGCACCAACAGGAATTCCACGCGAAGTGCAACAAATAGTAACATGATAGATATAGTTACTGGATTTGGATTTGGATCATGCTCTGGTTATTGGACTTTTGAGTTTGTGCAAATATAGGTATGGCACTATACTACTATGCGTACCTATGTCATTAAATCATGAATTCCACTCACTACTATTCTCCACTAATTTGGATCGTATAAAGATATTTTGTAACAGATTTTTATCCTTGGTGATGTTGAGTACTGAGAGAGAGGAGTGGGGGGAGTGAAATAATCTGTGTCAAATGTGTTGTTATCCAAAAGATTCATAATACACGTTGAATCTTACAATTTAAAATTTAACTCTGTGTAACCTGACCTACCAAATCCTAAACAATAGTTCAAACTAGGGATGGCAATGGCAATGTAGCAGGTTTTCGCGGGTATCCGTCCCCGACCCTAATGCGATGAATTTGAGGTTAATAAACGGGGTGGATTCAGGGTCGGGGTCAAAATTAAATTTAGTAAACTACATTGAGGTCGCTTATATATAGTGATCCCACTGCCGACCCTCCCTCCTCCAGCCGGTTATCCCTCTTCGGCCACAACTCCTCCCTCCTCGCAAAGTCCACAACTCCGGACAACCGACCAGACTCGTCATATCTAAAAGGGTTTGGGGTTGAAGGGTGACAAACGGTAGTAGTCTGTGGTGTGGTTTTCGATGATGATTTGAACAATAATCTCAACCAACCACTCAGGAACAAAAAAAAAGGACTTCTCCCAAAGACTCACTGCCTCGGGTGAGATACCATAACTTCCAGTAGTATGTCCATTATCTCTCCAGCTGTGTTTTGAGTTTGAGTTCGTCGACTTAGCATGGTTATTCATTATTCCCTTAGAACCTTTTTGTTAATCTTCATTTAGTGTAACTCAGTGTCATTTTTCAATAGAGCTTTTACATTTCTAGAAATTTTCTTTTAGTGTACCTCAGCGTGGTTTTTTTCTTCTTTTTTAAAGCTTTTCATATAATAGTTATCAAAGTTTTTTCTATCTTCTCATGAAATAGGGAATCATATCATTTCTTTAGATTTTGATACTTTTTTATACGAAATAGTTATGAAAAACAGATTGTAAAAATGATTTGGTACTTTTATTTATTTGTAAAACAGATTGTAAAACAAATTCGTATTCTTTATTTATTTGTAAAACTTCTAAAAAAATTACAATCCGTTAGAACTATATAAAATCAGTTAAAAAAATAATACATAAATTTGTTGGGGCGGGTTCGGGGCCCCCGCGGATTTTTTAAACGGGGCGGGGGGGGGGGGGGGGGGGGGGGGGCTAAAGGGGTTTCGGAATCGGGGGCGGGAAGGGCATCCCCCGACACAAACCCGCCCCATTGGCATCCCTAGTTGAAACCAAGTGCCAACGTTTAGGCTAAAATCACCAACTTTGAATAAATTAAATTTTTGCAAAACCTTATTCGCATATGGTGATAAAAGACGGGATGGAAACTCTGAAGTAGTCATAGTAGAGACAATAGTTCCAAACTTCTTCTCAAGATAAATCCATCTTTCAAAAATGGTCGTGGCAAGCGCCAGCATCTTATCAGGGTAACAAAACAAAATGTATACTGAAACCTGAATTTTCTAAAACACTCAACGTGAAGTGAGAAATTATTTGGTGCGTATTGAGTTCCGGTTTGTACAAAATTTTCAACAAAAAATATGCATACAATTTGAGAGCATAAACTGATGAAACTTTTTTCCTTCATTAGAAGCTAAATTATCTGCAATCATCAAATGTAAGACACAGAAGTGAAACGAAAACAACACAAACCTGCCACGAAGATGTTATTGTGGGGACCGCACCATTGTTAAGAGCATCTAGAAAGGACTGAGTGATGCGAGCAAAAATGGGCCCAGTCATGACTGTAGCTCCCACTTGCTTGGGCCTAGTCCTCTCAAAGACAAACCTTGTGAAAGCATCCAGACCAGATCTAAATTCAGGCCTTAATTTTTCCAACTGCAAGAGAAATAAAATTGATATAAATTTCTACGAGAAAAAATGTTACTGATAATGATGTAATTTATATAGCAAAGCAAGTAACTAACTTTAATTTGGTCAAGTCGCTGAAGATCGTTTTCATTGCTCAAAGGCCGCACAAGGGTGAAGCATTCTCTGTCTGGAAAAAGAGCGCGGATGGATTCTCGAATCTAGCAATTATCATTTCTTAATCATTAGGACATTTGTTTGAACATTTACAAAAAAATTACAAAATAAATAAATAAATGAAACACGTAACATAAAGAGTGTTACAAGCAATTGCAATCCAAATTGCTTTCATTTACTACAAGAAAAAAATATTAGTAGTAGAAAAAAAAGACCTCATTTTTGGCAGCTACGTCTCTGAAGCCACCCTGAACAGGCCTCAAAGCAAGTTCTAGGTAGTCACGAGGAGTTATTCTTCTATTATCCTCCACCAAGTCCAAATAAAAGTCCTGAAGGTACGATGTAAGGAATTTCCCATATACAAAGAATAAACAGATGGTGTAAAACAAAATGTAAGCTTGAAGAGAACAAAATAACACTATTTTAAGAACTCCAAAATTGGATTTAGAATAATGTCAACACAGATTACCCTTAGAAGCCACACAAAGATCGGAGAGAACTGGCCAAGCTCAGAAGCTGTACTCTTCCCCCCAGAGGCCCTAACACGAATATGTTTCGTCATCTCAGTAACAAGTGAGAGGCGATCAAGTGCAGCTTCATCAATACCACCCATCTGAAATAAAGGAAGGACATAAATAAGCAGATCAATAAAGAGCCAACGTGATGATAATGATAATAATAGGACCAACGAAAACAAATTGTCCTAGAAATTTGCCATGGTCTCATAATCGGAGGTACAACCTGGTTGTATATGAACATGCTTGATAAGAGGACAGCTAATGAGAATATCTGTGTGCTGTATGTTCCCTGTGAAGGAAAAAATAAAGATCGCAAGGAAATAAGATTACGTACTAAGATTGACAAACTAACACAAAAAAAGGTAGACAGAATATAATTTACTTCAAGGAAAGTGGCACTGATGATGTAGAAAAATGAAGTCATGCAAAAAAGAAGTCAAAGGGTAAGAGCAGCATAAGAATGAGAAACAGATTCCTGATGGTAATTTCTATCAAATGGTGAATAAATATAGTGAAACACCCCGTATTTTTATTAATTAATTGGAATATTTGAGAAAAATAATTTTTTGAATTTAATAATTTTTATTAGTAAAATATGTTGGTCTTAATATTAGAAGAATAAAACTTCAATCGAAATTAAAATCGGAGTCATAATGGGATTTTAAAATATAAAAAATAAATAAAATAAAAAGGTGTTTGTCACGGATTTAGGCCGTGACTAATGGAAAATATTTTTTTTAGTTAAATAGAATTAATAGGGGCTCTGACAGAGGCGGCGTACCTGATCGATTGCTCGATCGACGTAGGGAGTCGACCGATCGACTATGCCCAGATTTGAGGCGGTTCGGTGATTTTATTTGTAGAGTTTGAGTTGGTTTAGAATTCTTAATTGGTATTTATTATTTAACCATTCTAATTCGTCGGGGGACTTCTCATAATCACTTTTTCCCAAGTTTTTCACCCCCGAGATCTTCCAAAAGTTTTTCCTCTCCTCCATAATCAAGTTCTTGTCACTAGTTTTGAAGGCTTAATTGGGGTTTAATCAAGTTTGTCCAAGAGCAACTCTTTGCTAATTTTTAGAGAGGAATCCAAATTTCTAATCAGATTTTCAAATCGATCTTCACTCAGGCATGAATACTCTATTCCTTTCCTTTAGTATTATGCGTTTTAAGTATTACCCAAACCTTAAATCATGTTTTTCTTAAAAGAAGGTAGTGACTTAATTAGGAAAAATGGACACTAATTATGGGACAGTTTTAATTAAATCTTTTAATCTGAATAATATTCATAACCCTTGGGTACGTAGGATTGATGAGTGGATTTTGGGTTTTATTGGTGTAGGTTGCATGTAGAAAAACCTTGGTTTTGAATTAAATGAATTTGGGGACGTATAACTCATGTAAATTGTGTAGAGATAATGAGATTGGAAATATAATGTATTTATGGTGAAAGCTCGGTGTATTTAATTTAAAATAATTAAATGGGATTAATTGGGTGTTTATGACGATGTGATAATTAAATTATAATTTAATTAAATTGGGCTATTATGTGTAGTTTTATACGTTGACTTATTTATGCTTGTTTGCGTGACTTGTTGGTATTATTAAATTGCCATTGTGATGACAGGTTGTTGGGTATTTTTGCTCTCCCTATATTTTAGGATGCCTTCCAGGTATGGGACTAGAGGCCTTTTCATGATTTACGCCTTCTAGGTATGGGACTAGTAAGGGTAGATTATTGCGATTTTATCATGTCAGGGGTGGGTTGCTTTTTATGTTTTATCGTCGTCACGCTAGCCTAGGCATGAGACTAAAGCCGAGTAAATGTTGGAAATTCATCTTATACGTAGGATAGGACGTATATGTACTTTGTTGGGAACCCTTAGGTATGGGACTAAGGGGTATTTTGAGAATTTCACATCGATTAAAAGGGTGGGGTAAGTTGTTAATTATGAAATTGAGAAATTGAGAATTTAACACCTAAGATAATAAAACGGGTTTTAAAATATATTGGCGACATAATTAGCGATGGCCGATAGTTTAAACGGGCCAGCCGGCGTCTTATGTCGTGTCGTGTGTGGAACCTCGTCATGTAGCAGGGGTCGACAATTTAAACGGACCAGCTGGCGTTTTGGCGAGGGAATGTGTATTTTGGTGGAGAAATCACCCGAGGCGGGAGGACTGCTATTCTTAAGTGAAATAAATTAAGAAAATGATAATTTTGGTTAATTTAATTAAATTAACGTTTTGGGGCTATGGGATAATTAAAATGATATTGGTGTGTCTTTATCAGAATCTTTGTGGTTGTTAGTAATTTATCTTGCCCGCGTTAATTATATTCGTAATTAAAATATTCTATTGTGATATTTATTGCTTATAATGCTACTGTCTGGATTCATAGACCGTATTTGAGGGGAGTAGTGTGTATTCATGCTCGGGGCTCTGACCTCGTGCGTTGACTAACTTTTCAGGTATTAGTGTTGGAGTAGCTGCATAGGATTTTTTGGATATCGTTTGGAGGTGCAGCTGGAGTTTATTCTTTTTATCGCTTTAATTAGTTAGACTTTCTTCTGAGTCGTATTTATTATGAGACTTCATTTGGGTTTTATTGGGCCATTCGGTTCCAAAGTTGTTAGAGGATTTCAGTTGGATTATTCACAATTGATTATTACTCAGTTTTCATTAAATCATTTTGGAGATTGGATTTATTCTAAGTTTTAGCATGTGATGGATCTTCTATCGTTTAGTTGTTATTGTCAATTGGGATTGATTCAATTATTTATCTTGTGGATTGATTTATTTATGTCTCATATTTGTCTCATGCTAAGAATGGTATTTTATTTACTCACGCCCGGCTTAGTTTTGGTGGCGGCCGATGCCAGAATTTAGCGGGGTGCGACAGATGGTATCAGAGCATGGTCTTAGGTCTCGTAGGTTATGAGTCCGCCTTAGTTTTCGCGTTGCTTATCTTTGATTACTTTTGATGATTTTTACTCTTAGTCATTTCGAGTCTGATGTTGTTTTGTTCCTATCTTTTCAGATGGCGAACACAATGAGAGCTGGGAGCAGGAGAGAGGAGTCCGTTTCTGGTCCCGCGACTCAGGAGAGGCAGCGACAGATTGTTTTGGAGGCCAAGAGTTAGCGGCTATCATTGGTGAGGCCACGGCGGCCGGTATGGAGATGGGGAGACACAGATGGGTTTAGAATCACAGCAGCAGGGTACACCCGTTTCGTCTTAGGATAGGGTGAGAACCAGCTTTCTTAAGGGCAATCCTCCCACCTTCGCAGGGGGATCTGACCCAACGGTTGCTCACCAATTGAGGAGGGACATGGAGAGACATTTGAGGATGGTGGACAGCACGGATGTGCAGAAGCAGAGGTTAGCAACATTTAAGTTGACGGGGATGCTTTACAGTGGTGGGAGAGTGCCACCACGTCGGAGGATAAAGATCAGTTGGGTTATGCAGATTTTCTGATAAAGTTTAACACTAAGTATTTTCCGTATGCAATTAGGAACGCGAAGAAGCAAGAATTTATGGACTTTGAGCAAGGTTCAAAGTCGATTGTCGAGAAAAATAAATGTTATTAATAAATTTTACCCCGTGTTTTCATTAATTAATTTAATTAATTAATTGGAATATTCGAGAAAAATAAATTTTTGGATTTAATAATTTTTATTAGTTAAATATGTTGGTCTTAATATTAGAAGAATAAAACTTCAATCGAAATTAAAATCGAAGTCATAATCGGATTTTAAAATATAAAAAATAAAATAAAATAAAATAAAAAGGTGTTTGTCACGGATTTAGGCCGTGACTACTGGGAAATATTTTTTTTAGTTAAATAGAATTAAACTAGGGGCGCTAGCAGTGGCGGCGTGCCTGATTGATTGATCGATCGACCTAGGGAGTCGATCGATCGACTATGCCCAGATTTGAGGCGGTTCGGTGATTTTATTTGTAGAGTTTGAGTTGGTTTAGAATTCTTAATTGGTATTTAACCCATTCTAATTCGTGGGGAGACTTCTCATAATCACTTTTTCTCAAGTTTTTCACCAGAGAGATCTTCCAAAAGTTTTTCCTCTCCTCCATAACATAATCATCAACCTCCAACATAATCAAGTTTTTGTCACAAGTTTTGAAGGCTTAATTGGGGTTTAATCAAGTTTGTCTAAGAACAACTCTTTGCTAATTTTTCGAGAGGAATCCAAATTTCTAATCAGATTTTCAAATCAATCTTCACTCAGGCATGAATACTCTATTCATTTCCTTTGGTATTATGCATTTTAAATATTACCCAAACCTTTAATCATGTTTTTCTTAAAAGAAAGTAGTGACTTAATTAGGAAAAGTGGACACTAATTATGGGACAGTTTTTATTAAATCTTTTAATCAGAATAATATTCATAACCCTTGGGTACATAGGATTGATGAGTAGATTTTGGGTTTTATTGGTGTAGGTTGCATGTAGAAAAACCTTGGTTTTGAATTAAATGAATTTGGGGACGTATAACTCATGTAAATTGTGTAGAGATAATGAGATTGGAAATATAATGTATTTATGGTAAAAGCTCGGTGTATTTAATTTAAAATAATTAAATGGGATTAATTGGGTGTTTATGACGATGTGATAATTTAATTATAATTTAATTAAATTGGACTATTATGCGCAGTTTTATACGTTGACTTATTTATGCTTGTTTGCGTGACTTGTTGGTATTATTAAATTGCCATTGTGACGACAGGTTGTTGGGTATTTTTGCTCTCCCTATATTTTAGGATGCCTTCTAGGTATGGGACTGGTGGGTAGGCCTTTTCATGGTTTAGGCCTTCTAGGTATGGGACTAGTGAGGGTAGATTATTGCGATTTTAGCATGTCAAGGGGTGGGCTATTTTTATATTTTATTGTCGTCACGCTAGCCTAGGCATGAGACTAGGACGAGTAAATGTTGGAAATTCATCTTATACGTAGAATAGGACGTATATGTACTTTCTTGGGAACCCTTAGGTATGGGACTAAGGGGTATTTTGAGAATCTCACATAAATTAAAAAGGTGGGGTAAGTTGTTAATTATGAAATTGAGAAATTGAGAATTTAATACCTAAGATAATAAAACGGGTATTAAAATATATTGGCGACATAGTTAGCGATGGCCGACAATTTAAACGGGTCAGCCGGCGTTTTATGTCGTGTCGTGTGTGGAACCTCGTCATGTAGCAGGGGTCGACAGTTTAAACGAACCAGCTGACGTTTTGGCGAGGGGATGTGTATTTTGGTGGAGAAATCACCCGAGGCGGAAGGACCACTATTCTTAAGTGAAGTGAATTAAGAAAATGATAATTTGGGTTAATTTAATTAAATTAACGTTTTCGGGCTGTGGGATAATTAAAATGATATTGGTGTGTATTTATCAGAATCTTTGCGGGTGATTAGTAATTTATCTTGCCCGCGTTTAATTATATTCGTAATTAAAATATTCTATTGTGATATTTATTGTGTATAATGCTATTGTCTGGGTTCACGAACCCTATTTGAGGGGAATAGTGTGTATTCATGCTCGGGGCTCTGACCTCGTACGTTGACTAAAGGTATTAGTGATGGAGTAGCTGCTTAGGATTTTTTGGATATCGTTTGGAGGTGCAACTGGAGTTTATTCTTTTTATCGCTTTAATTAGTAACTTTCTTCTCAGTATTTATTATGAGACTTCATTTGGGTTTTATTGGACCATTCGGTTCCAAAGTTATTAGAGGACTTCAGTTGGATTATTCACAATTGATTATTACTCAGTTTTCATTAAATCATTTTGGAGATTGGATTTATTCGAAGTTTTAGCATGTGATGGATCTTCTATCGTTCAGTTGTTATTATCAATTGGGATTGATTCCATTATTTATCTTATGGATTAATTTATTTATGTCTCATATTTGTCTCATACTAAGAATGGTATTTTATTTACTCATGCTCGGCTTAGTTTTGGTGGCGGCCGACGCCAGAAATTAGCGGGGTGTGACAGATAGATGAGGAAAAATGTGAAAATCACTGTCAGTTCATTCTTGTGAAAGAAGAAAAGCTAACCGTTTGATCATAAGCATCAATTCCTTCGCTATCTAAAAGTAAAAGACTGAATTCAGTTCCATCAAGAGCAGTTCTCCTTAAGGGAGCACTCCATAACCAAAGCCCTTTGGTACACGGTTTATGAGTTGAAGCCACCTGAAATCCACTGCTCCTCCCAAGAAGCTACAACGGAAAAGTAAGCAGCAAGGTCAGTTAGAGGTGTGATATTTAAAACTTTAGTAGTTAAAGAGATTTAACCAAAATATTAAAGAGAGTAAAAATGTATCATTTTAAGAGTTAATCTTGTATTAATAACTCGTGTTATCACAAATATTGCTACGAATCGAAATTCATAAACTGAGTTAGAACTCTGTATCACATCACATCCAATAACTACTAAATGAAACAGTACAGACACATAGTAACATAAAATATTGAGATCAACAATTATATAGTTAAGTTCAAGGTGATTGCCTATTCCCAAACTCAAATTTCTTTGGTAGGGAACTTAGTGCCCTAATGCGGGTGCGAGAGCGAAAGCGGGTGCGAATGCGAGTGCGCCAATGCGTTAATTTTCAAATTACTGGGATTTGAGAGCGCCATGAGTGCGTCTGTGTTTTTAGCATATAAAAATATATTTTTAATATATAATTATGATGTTTGGTGTGTATATATTTATATATATAAGTATAATGTAGTAGAAATATTAACATATAATGTATTTCATTTAACAAAAATATAATTTATTTCATTTAACAAAATATATAATTTGGAACAAGGGTGGTGTGTGTTAAATTAAACTTTATTTTTCATGCTAATGTAGAATTATATTATTAAATTTTCTAATTTTCCATATATAAGTGTATGTATGGTAATTATGATTTTTAATATATATAATAATATTAAAAAAATATTGTTAATATAACCAATCTAATGTAGAACTATTATTTTTCATGCTAATATAGAGTCATATTATAATGTATTTTCAATTTACACACAAAACTATTTAATATACAAACAATCAAATATCTTTGCAAAGTGCCCAAAAACTAATCAATGATGGAGCGGATAAGAGTGCAAGTGTAATTAAGTCCCACATGGTTTGGAAACTAAAAAGTTTCCTGAATGTTTAGCTATAAAAGTAAGGAGTTAGAAATTTGGAATGATTAAAGCTGTTCTTAAGCTTCATTGAGTGGAGCTTGACTTTTTTAGTTTAATATTTTCTCCACTCTCGTCCTATAGTAGGCTGAGTTTTTAACTTAATTGCATGGACGAATTTTCCAAGCCAAGATCGCGTATTTGACAAGTTCAATTCGCGAATTGACTGCGAATTAGTCCCGAATTGCCTAATTCGCGATTTGAGTGCGGGGGCGTGAGGCAGACCTCACGAATTAGGGCACTAAGGTAGGGAATGCTTAGCAATTGTCATATGACATCATCTCAGTGTGTCTATTATACAAAGCGTACCACAAGTGGCGAGTCTACACACACTGGCAATCCTGTCCAGATAATAGCAGATCAAATCAAATTCACAAAGGGACGCAACAAAAACAAAGAAAGCCACAAACAAGAATGAGCAACCAAACCAAAAATAAATAAATAATAGAAAAGGATATCTAAAAAGTCATAGCATCGGTAGCACCATCCTAATCACATCATTTTCTTCCTGCTCATGAGTTCTACTGCTTACCTTCATTCAAATAGTCATCAAGAACAAAGGAGCAGTGAGAAAAGAAAATCATCAAATTCGGCGTAACTACATGATACCAAACAGAGCCAAAAGAGTTCCCAACAACACCCAATCACCGTATACTGTGATTTTTAGTGATCCTTCGTCTATTTTGCCTTGTTGTATATGCAGAGGAAAAATAGAGATAAGAAATGCACACAACAACTACAACAAAATCGGGGCTTCAAATCCAATCTCTCTGATACTACTACTAATTGCTATACATGTACAAATGAATTAAAGCATGGAGGCAGACCCCTTATCAGCTAGGGATGTCTAAAGGACTCAAATGGACCTACGGTCCCCAACTAAAAGAAGGTAATGATAAAAACTTATAAAAGGGAATAGAGACAACTATAAGCCTAACCAGCTATGTCCGGCATCTCCCTCTAAAAACATAGCCATATGAAAGGATGGATTGACGCGCTAAGAGTCGCATCAGAGATCCATGTGTTCTCTGTCTCAGGGTGACCATATACCAGCGAATGAGGAGTGCATATGCCAAAAGGGGTAGCGATTCAGAATCAACGATATCCTCAATGTGGCCAACATGTGAGCGGACCGGCTGAGCTGTATTAGAGAGCAGGGGAATCGGAGGTATGTGGGTAAACTGGAAAGGGGAGTGTGGTAGACGCAGAAGTCTGCTAGAAGATCAATCTCGTAAACGCCACTGTGAATGGACCAAAACTACGCATCAGCAGCATGTACCCACGATTGTGTTGCCATTCTTTCTTCAAGTAAACGATACTCAGGCTGAAAGACAAGTCTGCACTGGTGAGGGTTTGACCCTTGTGGGCAGCATACATGCCCTAGGGACGTTCACGGACAACGGCATGGACAGAGAATAAGCAGGCGGCGAAGTGAGAAGCTAAAGAGCACACCAGGACCGTTAGTAAAAGCTTGACCAAATCAACAGGCACATAGGAGAAGTACCATGAGGGAAGTACCCAGGCCAATACGGAAGGGAGATAAGCCAGACAACTAATTGATCACAATACTAAAGACACACTTAGTGGTGGTGATGGTGATGTCTCAACTACAGTATTAACAGTTGTTAGGAACCAAAGTAAGTTTCGCACACTCTCTGTCTTGCATAAAAGGTCACCAAAAACTGCAGGGACTAACGAAGGAGTCGCCATGAAGTCCTCTAAAAGTGGTCATAAAGTGAACATGAGGGCGCACAATCTGACGGCCACATGAGAAGCATTTGCCACCCAGTTGCATGGGAAGAAATGAGCCATTTTAAAGAAACGATCGACCACGACAAAAATGGAGTCCTGACCCTATGTTGTGCGACCCTTTGTTGTACAACCGAGGCCACAGATTAAGTCCATGGTAACATCCTCCCATGGTCGCCCTAGGATGGCATTGGGGTATACAAATCTGCATTATAGACCTTTTGGCGTTTTGCCTCAATGAAGTTATTGAGGCAGTTGAGGCTTAAGCCTCAAGTTAGGCTCAGTTTTACTAATTTTAGTTTATATATATAAGAAGCTATAATATTATTTTGCTATTATATTTTAAAATAAAACGCCTTGTTGTGTTATAATATTTTACTATTATTTGAACTATTATTATTAAGCAAATAAATCATAAAGTGAGTTATACACAATATCAAGAATGATCGTGCTCTATCATTAAGTATATCCCTTTACCATTGATATCTTGTGATTTGTTTTGGTGGATATCCTACATACGATTCAGGACAGTCACTCTTCAGGAGGAAAAAAAACTTCTCTCAACCGAGTCTCATTTTCTTTACGAGGAGTTTAAAAATCTTTTTCCCGATTTTATACGCATTTAAGTGAGGCCTATATGAAGTTCCAATAATTAAAAGTGTCCCAAGATAACCATACGCAATTCATTTGTTTGGAAAATCAATCAAACAACACCTTTACATAGTCAAATATTTTTTCTGTGTTTTTTTATTTATGAAGATAAATTTGTAGCATGAATTCATAAGCTATTGACAAAGCAGATGTCCCTTATGTTGGACTCTCGTACCCATATTTTTATTTTGGGGGAGATATCATGCCGCCACCTACTATTTCCTCGCTCCTCATACGTAAGTTGACTATGTTGTTGAAAGCATTTGGTTGCTTCATGATTTTTACAAACGTTGTTGTTCAATTGTAATGTTATACGTACTTAGTTTTTAATTTATATATTATTGGAATTGTTTTACTACTTTTACTTCATACATTGAAAATATGTTATAATGTTATAATTATGTTTAATTTATAAGTCTAGTCTATTATACTATAATTTGATGATGCACTTTTTGGACGGTCTGAAGACATAATATTTAGTGTTAGTTTTAATTATGGATTAGTTGTTTGATCATGTGATGATACATTATTTATTATGTTGGCGACATTGATCATGGGCCGTGATTGAACTTTTTTCTCGTGACAAAAGCCATGATGCACTATTTTGCAATTTTATCACATTTTTTTATAATCTTTAGTGATTTTTCTCATCAAATTGAGACTTACGCCTCAATCCGCCTTGAGGGTTACACCTCGCCTCACTAGCACAAAACGTCTTGATCCCGACTCACGCCTTATAAAACATTGGTTAACCCTGATGACTTTAATTTGTGCAATTTAGGACATTTGTCAATCCTTCGTTTAGGAACTTAACGAAAATCGAAGACAACTCCAATTTTTACAAGGGATACAATTAATCTATTAAGTTGACCAATTATAAAATTGGCGTTTGACTCAAAAATTAAATAATTCAAATACACTTTTAACGCCTATTAAAAACAAATCAAAATGTAAAAACCCCAATCTCAATCCCCCCACCCCCAGCTCCACCTACCATTCCACTCGTCCACTCCTTCCAATCTCCACCTACCACTGCCGAGCATAGTTGTCAAATCGCGAATCGTATCGTGAATCGTTTACCCCCCGAATCGCGAATCGTGAATCGAATCGTGAATCGTATCGGTCGAATGGGAACCAAACGATAAAAACGTAGTTAAACATATGTAAATGGAATTTAACACTATAGAATTGGTAATTAAGCGTAATATGACAAAAAACTAATCATAGCACATGATAATATACCAAAATATATCACAAAAATTAACCGTAGTACATGTTCTCATCCATTTTAAGCTTAAAAATGTAAAAAACAAAAATATTTCATAAAACAGCCTACATATTAATTTAAAACACCCTACATAAAACAAATATATATATATCATAAAGAGCCTATATATTAATTTAATGTAAAAAAAAAAAAAGTGAATCGGACCGAATCGTGAATCGGACCGAATCGGACCCGAATCGGAAGATTCGAATCGTGAATCGCCGATTCGGTCCGATTCTTTAGACATTTGCGATTCGAAGGTTGATTCGAATCGTTTTGGTAGTGAATCGAATCGAATCGTCCGATTCGAATCGCGAATCGGACGATTTTGACAACTATGCTGCCGAGCCATAACCACCACTCCTACCATCTTCCAATCTCAACCCCACTCCACCAACCAATCACCACCACCATCCATTGAAATGACAAACAACTATCCAAACACATCCCAAACACCTGAAATTGTAACCACAGGCACCACCATACACCATCGCAACCCAATCCAACTCTTAAATGAGCCAACCTCTCATGACCTCAGGGGCCACAGCATAGCTCCATATCTCTACAATATGATGACCTACTGTTTGCATGTGTCAAAATAAGCCGGCAGTAATTTTGAGCCCATTTTCATTGTAAAAAAATCAGAGAAAGCAAAAGGTATTGGGCCCAAAGCATGAGGAGCTTTGGGGTGGCCCGAGTGTTTCAACCTTCCACCTCTCCTCCCCGAAACAGGTTCCTTCGAACCCTATTGTGATGCACACACAGGACATCTGGCAGAAAACGACTATCCAACCAGGAGCCTTTTTCAGACAGGTGAAACCCATCGAAAATGGCGCCAATGAGATTGACTACCTCTTCTCTGTCCTCGCCAACTCAATTCAACTTTCCTACCGTAACGCCATGATCAATAGTTGTTGTCGAAGACCATGAAGGGTTTGGAGGGTTGTCGGATTCAAACCAACAGCCGGTAAGGTTGATATGAACGCTGCAATCCAAATGTTTCCACCCCCTCTCTCTTCATCTTTTGTTTTCTCTGGCTCCACAGGCAGAGATAAGTCGAGACCTCGGGTTTGGCTTTAGTTAAGGTTGTAGGTTTGGGAGGCAGGAATGACATAGGGAAAGGAATAAGGGGGAACGAGTGTGAATAGTTTTGCCAAGTTCCTACGGATCACCAACAATAGCTTTAAACAATATATCGTATATTTACAACTAAACATTGATAGAAGTTGTTTAGTAGCAGTAGAGAAAGGTGGCTAGTAGGTGAATTCTGGCATCATTTGGTAACTAGGGATCAAGCCGAAACAGACACGATTGTTTCACATTTAATGTTTGCCGAATATACCATTAATTTTCACACCATGATAGCTTTAGTTAAAATAAATTTACTCGTTTCTTCCATTGTTTTAAACATGTCATGGCCTCAAGATGAATGTTACAACTTAAATCATATCATCATAGCAAAACCATTTCGTCAGTTCGTGTAATAGAAACCGTATCCTTATTAACATGTCACATAATCTTTATGAAGATCTTTAATTTGCTAGTTTTACATCCACTTCATGAGGTATTCTGTGTTTAATAAATCACACAATAATAACAAAGGAAACAAATATAGCAACTAAAACAACATTAAAACACAGTTGACAAAATTGATACTTAGTAAATATGAGAATGTGACATTCAAAAAAAACACTATTTTTTTTTTAACTTTTACCACCGACTCAGCTCTCTAATTCGATTGTTACTCTAAACATGAAGGCACATTGATTGCGTCAGTGTTAAGCAGTAATCGTGCTGATATATTTGCAGTACACTAAATAATCATCTTAAACCTAAGTTTACAATACCTAAAAATGGAACATAGAGGTTGAATTATGAAACCCTAGGAAATGGATAACAGCGGAGGAAACAAATATAACAACATTAAAACAACATTTGGCAAAAATGATATTTAGTAAATATCTGAATTAACCACCAATTATTAGGTTTAACTGGCTACTCAGCTCTACGAATCCAATGCCAGAAGTTAAAGGAAAGTGTTTGGAAAAAGTGAGGAATGTAGGTATAAGAAATCTGATTGTTAGTTAACATCTTAAACCTGAGTTAAGAAATAAGAAATGGAATACCTAACAAAGGAAAAGAGAGGGTGAATTATAAAAGTAAATGGAGATGAAGTACCTGATTTAAAATGAAGCTTTTGCCTTGACGAGCACGGCCGCAGACGGAGACAACGCCGACGGGCTCTTTGACGAGTTGAAGAACGGCGACGGCTTCTGGATCCATCTGGAACTTTCCTTTGTCGTCGCAGTAAACGAGGCGGATCGGGCGAGCCGGGCCCGCTGAGACGGCAGATGAGGTGTAGGAAGAAGGATGAGGCGGTGGCTCTGGGGAAGGAGTGTCCGGTTGAGGAGAGTTGGCGGATGAGCCTCTGCTGCCGAATATCCTCATCATATTCTGTTGGTTGATTCTCTGTGTTAGAGAGCGGTGTTCGTGTTGATATGGTCTGGTGGCGGAGAGAGACTACTTTTTGTATAAGAGGAGAGGAGTGTTCAAAAATGGGAGAGGGAAAAGGGTACGCTGCGGTTCACTCTGGAGTTTTATAATAGACCACGATGTGAGTTTTAGGAAAACTATTCATTTTAATTTATTTACAATTTTTTTTTAATAGATAATTAAGGTAAAGGACATGTTCTTTCTTATATTTAGATTTTTAGGACAATGCTTTTTAAGTTTATAAATGTAATCCATGTGGTACAATAACATTTATAAATCTAGTCATTGTGGTATAATTGCTTTTATTTTTTTGATCCGCGCTAGCGGCACCAGTTTTCACCATTTTTCACCATTTTTCATTATGTTTTTAGTACAGAAACTAAATTTATAAAATTATATGGAGTGTCCCATTTGTATACACTTTAGGCATTATGAAGACCTTTTTCCAAAAATCTCATTTTTTATTAGGCACAATGGGTTAAAGTACCTTAATAGAATTGTCACATATGATTAGAATCGTAACAGAATTGTGATAAATATAAATATTTAAAGTTTTTTTTTGTGGGGGGGGGGGGGGGATATACATC
This sequence comes from Sambucus nigra, assembly GCA_949130495.1. NCBI lineage: Eukaryota > Viridiplantae > Streptophyta > Magnoliopsida > Dipsacales > Adoxaceae > Sambucus > Sambucus nigra. The sequence goes on from OX422216.1 coordinate 446,155,233, forward strand.
ATTTTCACTGCTCTAGCGGCTCATTAAAGTTTCAATAAGAAAATTTATTGGAAAAAAATCGAAGTGAATGAAAAATAGTATAACTTTTTTATTATTAAATCGGTGTTGGACATGTTTAATGTTGACTTGTTAAAACTTTTATTAGGAAATTCAATGGGACAAAACCTAATCAAAGAAAAAAAGTACAACGCACATACGTTCCCAAGTAACATGTTCTTGTATCCTCCCCTGATAATATATTCTCCTCGATTAATATGTTCAATTTGTCTATTGGTGAAATTGACACATTCTAATCTCGTACACAAACTTTTAAAATGTTGCATTTGGTATTGACTTTGTGAAAAGATCAGTTGGGTTGTCACTTGAACGAACTTGTATGATTTCAATCTCATTTTTCTTCTAAAGCTCATTAATGAAGAAAAACTTTGATGAAATGTGCTCAATTATATCTCCTTTGATGAATCCTTCTTTAATTTGTGTTATACATATTGTATTGTCTTCATAGATGACACTTGCAACATCTATAATGGAAGTCAATTGACAAGAACTATGAATATGTTGAATTAAATATCTCAACAATACACATTCATGACTAGTTTCATGAAGAGCTAAAATTTCAGAGTGGTTAGAAGAAGTAGCTACTAAAGTTTGTTTAGTAGATAGCCAGAAATGGCACATGTCTGAGATCGACCCTTGTGAAGATCAGAGAAATATCCAGAATCTCCATAACCAACTAACTTGGAACTATTAGAATTAGAAGAATAAAATAAATCCATGTCAGTGGTTCAACGTAAATATCTTAAGATATGTCTCACACTAGCCCAATGCCTTTTGTTTGGTTCAGAACTATATCTAGTAAGCGGCCTAGTGTATTGTGACAAGAACAATGCACTAATTGTACTTATATAGGGTACTTTTGGACTTAATATTTCATCATCTTCCTCTTTAAGATGATACAGATCTCTCTTTATGTCCAAAGACCGGACAAACATGGGAGTACTTAGCAAGTGAGCTTTATCCATATTAAATCGCTTCAATACCTTTTTGGTATAATTTAACTGATGGACTAAGATCGCACTAGAACTTTTCTCGATCTGTAGGGCGAGAAAAAATTTAGTTTTTCTAAGGTCTTTCATCTTAAAATCAATCTTGAAATAATTAGCAGTTGTCTCGATCTCGTCTGGAGTCCCGAGGATTTATTTAAAAAGACACAATGGAAAATTGAATTGTTTCATACCCTTATTTAAATAAGTATTTACTAAGAGAATTGTACTACATTCTTCCAGATTGCTTTAAATCGTATAATGAATGTCTTAGTGAGATTAAGTACGTGCTCCTTAACTTTGCTTCAGGAAATTAAAATTCTTCAAGGATTTCATATATATTTATATGCCTAAGTCCCTATATAAATAAGCGGTCAAAACATTCATGAGTCTCGTATCAATATTTTTGAAAACTGTTAAACTAATAAGATATCTGAAAGTTATACCATCCATAACAGGGGAATATATTTTCTCAAAATCAATCCCAAATTTTTGCAGGAAACCTTGTGCCACAAGTCATGCCATATATTGAGTGATTTCATTCTTCTCATTTCTTTTCTTACAAACACACACTGATTACGATCTTAGATTTCCCTTGGATATAGATATTAGGTACCTTTGCCTCTTCAGAGGCTTGTATGGTCACTTTGGAAACTTGTGTCTTTTCAAAGATAATAACATTTTCAGTGATTTCGGAGAAAA